>CM067374.1:103492142-103719642 GCA_034401795.1 Chaetoderma sp. LZ-2023a
CGCATGACACGTGTGTTAATTTGGGGTCAAAATGGCACGTTCACAGCGACCAGATTGATCACAATTATCACGATTTAATAATAACACAGGCCTTTCTAATCTCGTCCGTTTGCAGACCAAGAGAGGACTATTTTTGAAAATTTACCACTGGAATGACTGGCTCGATAAACGAGGGCAGTCACTCCAGTGGTAAGTTTTCAAGGATAGTCTTCTCTTGCTCTGTAATTACATGTACCAGATCTTCCATTTTAATTTTTTTCTGGGTTTTTTTTAAATCACATGGAAATTATCTAATTTCATTTTCCAGATTTATTCATTCAGACTGCCCTCCCCTCTACCTCGATTAAGGGTGGCCCACCCCTTATGGCATGGATGCACACACTCTACCCCCTCCAAACACCCCTAGGGAGTCCTGGGGACTGATTAGAAAATTGTAAAAAAAAACCTACAAGCTTGGGGAGACATTTGGAGTACTAGTTGGGAAAGGGTTATAAGATGTTGGTTCTCGGGTTGGTTGTTCACTATTATTTCACATAGAAATGTGTACATTAAAATGTTTTCAGGGTTTTCATGATTCTGCTGAATGTAAATCCCAGCATTCATCACTCAAGTTGCTGCCGGTTTGCTTGCATCTATCTCGGACGTGGCGTTTCGCTTTGTTTTATATTTCCGACAACCTAAATGTATTTTCTCTTTAAGTTTAGCAGTTATCGAAACAAGACTATTTTTGAAAATGTACCACTGAACTGACTGGTGCGGTAACCGAACCAGTCATTCCATCGAAAATTTTAAAATATAAATTTCTCTCGAACTGTAAATGAACATCTGAGAGTGTGCATACAACAGTGCTTGAATTGCAAAAAAAAAAATTTCCATTATATAACATCATTCGCAATCAACCTATTATTTCAAATAGCAACAGGTTTTAATTCTAAGTTTTTGCCCAGGATATTTCTTTTACAAACACTAGATATTCTGTTCTCTAGTTTTCATGTTTCTTGTTTATTTAATCACATGGAAATTATCTAAGTTTTATTAATTTTAATTGATAACATTGACAATGATTTTCATCTCTTAATATTTTTATTTCATAATTCTCACCTGAGTTCATTTTATAGATTTAATTTTACAGACTGCCCTCCACTCCCTATCAAGAGTGTCCACCCCACCACACCTCATTTCGCATGGATGCACACTCGCCATGCCATCCAATTCTTCTCCCATCCAAATCCCCCTGGAGGTGAGATCAGAAAATTTTGAAAAACTTCAACCCTGGAGAGAGTATTTAGGCTGCAATGGGGGTGGGGGAGGGTGTATGGGGTGGGTCCCTGGGTTAATACTCTGGATAATTAGGCGGTCCTAGGATCCTCCCCCGGGAAAATTCTGATAATTTGACTCTGAGTGGCCATTTCAGACAATATTTCTAATAAATGGGCTTAATAATGTGTGGTGGGGCACTGGCGGGGTAGCTGGACTCGTGGTTCCAACACCCGTGTTTAGTGGGGCTTTTGTAGGAGGCCTCGGGGGAGGGTGTGTGGCATGGTGGTGGTGGCGGAATTGATTTTCCTCCTGATTCGATGAGAATGCAAACTTAATCTCTGACCCACTGTGGAAGCCCCTGAGTCCCCATCCTACCCCCAAGTGAAATAAAGTACCCCCCCCCCTTCCACCCACTCTTACACTGCATCCAACACTTACACCCGCCAACAACAGTTCATTAGGCAGCAACAGGCACCGCATACACCCCGAGCAACATCATAATTTTTTTTCTTCAGTTTTAACACTTATTTAGAGCAACCCTTCGGGGAAGCAACGCAACCCTTCGGGGAAGCACCTCTAAGAGCGAGTCATGGCCCACATACATCTCGGTGTAAGCGCCAATAAACCAACTAAAACAAAAGATCGGGAGCATCCTCGGCCAGGGGCCGAACAGGTTGGACCTATACCAGCTACTATCAGCGTGACAGACAATACGCATATTACTTCGCTTTCTGTCCGTTTTTCTCCCGTAGCTAGCAGTTACCCAACCCATCGCACTAAAACAATTCTGTAACTCCCTTCTAGCGGGAGCAATTTGGAACTTTCTAATTATTGTTCACGAATATCAAGATCTACTTCGGAACACGAACTTGCGGTGAGGCCTTTACGGCCTGAATATGTGATTCTACAGATGTAAAGGCAGCGATGTTCTTTGGGGGATGACTCGCCGGATCTGCTGGCCACGCCAAAAAGTGGTATTTCAACCGTCCCCGCACTGATGTCGTGCAGGTTCTTCTAAGTTACGTACCCAGCACCATTAAGCTTTGTTTGGTATCTTCATCTGCATCTAGCAACCCTCGCTTGTGATCGGGTTGTTATCAACTTCCATCCATACCATCGGTGTACGGGAACTTTCTTCACAGCAGTAATGCTATTGTATCTCTTACTGACTGCTCGTTAGACATTCTATATTGTGATTACAGTCTTGAGTTCGATCCGCTCCGGTCATAGGCAGCTTGTGGGAATCCTGTTTGCGGGAACCAACCTGCGGGAACTTTCCAGCTTCCTGAGAATGCATCAACTCATGCCAACCAAAGAATGACGTATCAATTTCAGTAAAGCGATAGCCAAACTTACGAATGGCTACCGAGTATTCAAGTAACTATACTTAACATTTTAATTATTCCGTTAAATGTACTCTTCTAATTATATCGTATCCGTATAAACGGTACCGATGACTAAAAGGTAACGTAACGGTGTTAGGACCGCTAGTTATAATTTCTGTATATGTTTATAGTTATTCTCATTTTCTGTAAGGTGTTTTTCACTAACCGCACCATAGTAGGTTCGTTAACCTGTACTAATGATATATAATTCTGATCAATTGATACTGTATTGATTGTTCTGGTTAGTCTATGTATATATATATATGGCCAGTAGCCATCAGTTCATATGTTTTGCTTACTTGTAGAAAATATATAGGGCTGCAGTGCACGTAGGAAACACTATACAGCAACACTTATATATGCAACACTTTCTCCTGCCACCAACAACTTTTCACTGAGGTCGCTGTCCGTGCTATAACCCTGTTTAGCCCGGCATGCTACCAACTAAAACCATTTCTATTCAGCTCGATAGGATAGGTTTAATATGATTAGAGACGATTTCTTCGTTAGGAAATGTGTAGCATACTCTTCTCTTCCGGTAGCTGCGATAATTTAGCCCGCACTCCGGCAAGACTCATACCTCTAAGATTTTGTCTCTCTTCATGTTCTACTCAGCCTTGTGGCTTCTTAATTGTTTGGATGTCCCTATCCGCACCATGGGCTGATCCGACGCTGGGAAACTGTTGGGGTTTCCGAGCGGTGATGGCCAGGGTGTGGTGTCACATACATTCCCTCCGTATCTTCAGATACTTAGTAGTTAGCACTTTTGCCAATGTAGGAAAGCACTACGAAAACACATCTTAATTATTATTTTATTTGCTGAACAATCCTCCCACACCGCAGTGCAAAACTGGGCAACTTGTACATACACCTAAAGACAGGTTAAATGATTAGTTTCATAGGACCCGGTGACGGGCGAGATCCGTATCCACACCGAATCCCGTAAAGAATGTCTGGGCGTGATATTTAGATCTGCCACGCCCTCATGGGAAGGACATTTACGGTGGGTATTCGTCTCTCTTAGATCAGTTGCCCAGAATGCTTTTGTGAAAAGTAACCAGTGTCTTGTGACGTTTTATGTGGTTACGGAGCGAGATGTTCGGATTCTTATCCAGTTCGGAGATCTTACTAAGTAACATGTATGAGCTCTGTCTTCAGTATTGATGTCTTGGGGTATCTGTTCTCAATGACAGCCGAGTCTAACAATTAAGTAGATACCAGCCATTTGCGGCCTAAAATAGTTCTTGTTTCTAAAAACTAAAAGCTAGTGAAGCAAAGCAGAAGGCCCGCATAAATAAAGCGGCAACCACTAACTCAGCATACTAAGAATTACATAAGACGGTGACGTGGGAATCCTTCGGGAATCGTTCATCCCGTCTTCACGTAAAACAGCACGCGACCCAATAGTCATAATCTCACTAGGTATGGTCTTTTCTTTTTCAAAACATTTTGGTTAAATATTAGAGTGGGCCCATTTTTTGCCTACTACTCTTCTCCCGCTTTAAGCAGTGGCGACACCTTCCCGTGACGGAGGCCCGCGCGAGGCACTTGCCTCTCGCAAGGATTCAGCGACGACGGTCCACACGAGGATAATACTCCTCACCCAAACCAGCACTAGGAGTAGTGCCCACGTGAGGCACATAATCTCCTTTCCTTTCAGCTTAGAGGTATAATTACTTATATTAAGTTAATTAGTTATCTCATGTACGAGAGCCTCCCTTGCGGGGATACCTCTGCGGACCTACGAGTCTGCGTGTTACCTCCGGGAGCCCCACGTTTAAAAGTTCATCTGGCTGTCTCTATGTCTTGTGTTTTCGTATGCTCATCATTTTTCTCTAGCATACTCGACAGTCTGTTTAGGTAAAAACATTGTATAGACCTATATTTTTAGGTCACCAAATCAAATCTTGTAAGTCCATGGATCACGAAATTGCTATGGACAGGCATACTGGTGACACAAACTCTTGGGATGAGACAGTTGTGTTTAATGTCCGCGACAATGGTCGCACGGCCCCACCAGAATGATTGAGTTCCACCGGCCTTAGGAGCTGGTTTTTGTTACCCGTAGGGCAGTCTCGTACAGGATCCTTCACCCCGAGATCAGATGCTAACGAGCATCATCATTCGTCGTGCACTTGCGGTGCGGCGAGTCGACATGATACACCGGAACTGCCCGACACTACCCCGTGAGCTACTAGTGTTGCCCGATGTGGGGCTCGAAGAACATCATTGTTTACATGCAGCGAACCCACGCCCACACCGTATGGTGAGCTCCATTCTATACCATCTCCATTTAGCGACGATTCCCTCGATCAAGAGGTAGCGTCATACGATGGATTCACAGCTCACATGCTCACCGACTATGCCAGAAATTCTCCTGTGGAATCAACAACCCCGCAATATAGCCTGTTTTTAACTGTCAGTGATGGCACCTTTTGGGATGCCTCACAGGCGGGAACAGAATTAAGAACTATATCGGACGTCCGTGACAGGCCACCACCATCAGGGCCAAATCGTGGACGACCCTGACAAAGATCCGATTACGGGCATGTAAATAATCCTTCAGACTACTATCGTTCACCTGTGTCATCTACGGAGACCATATGGCCAGGTAACAATCCAGATTACAGACAACCTCCCACACCGCCCCCTTCTAGCGCAATGCTATACTCGAGGGGAACACCACAGCATTATCAGGAGGAATCGGCACCACCTTTTTGCTGGTACATCAGTCACGCTACACATCACAACCGTCAGCCGACTGCGCCACCACCATGTGAGGAATATCAGTCCTCACCTCGGGAAGAACGTCCGCATAACCTTCACAATATTCTGCCTCCCGTCCATAGACCCATGCTGGTCTATGGTTCCACAACCAGGCAGGATTCACTAAATTGGCGTACGCATGTTCTCGCTCCTCGGCATCGGCATCGACGGGAAACACCACCACCACCACCTGCACAACGACCAGCCTCACAATACTCGTCAGTCTCACAGATACCCCCACCACCCGGATTTCAACCACTTCATTCTTCCCGTGGTCTTGGCTGAGTCATTTTCCCTCCAGAATTTAGTGGGGTAAATGACTGGACCAATTACAAAATACAGTTCGAGATAATAAGTCGGACTAACCATTGGAACGATCACCTACACCCAATTGGAACGAGCATTGACAGAGCAATTTGGCGACACAGCTCTCGGAGAAACCAGTCATCTTCAACTAAAAAATCTCCGACGACGCATGGGAGAAACTCTTCCGGAGTTGGCTAAACGAATCCGAAGACTAGTCACCCACGCATATCCGAGCACGAACATGGAAGGCATAATCCATCTGCATCTTGACACTTTTATCGATGCATTGAGTGGTGAACCGGCCCTGAAAGAAAAGTTATTTCTTGCCGACCACGGTAGTTTGGCCCAATTAACGGCAACCGCGGTCCGTTTAGAAAACTTTCTGGAGCGGGAAAGGAGTAGCCAATGCCAACTCCATCCTATCAACGAGATAGAGGGGGCAGCTGTCGCCACGCCCACTAGTGCTCCCCCCCAGTTCATCAACACCAACCACACAGACATCGCCACAACCAGCTGTATAGAATTCCAATCAGAATCAAGCACCTGGAGGAAGGGGGCGTGCCCATGGAGGAAATTATAACGGGTCCCCGGGTGCGGGAACCAGTGCAACAATAACAATGGCAACAAGAAAGAATGTATAGATGAGATCAATAAACAGATCTCCACACTAACAAATTTAGTCACAACACTCGGCACAAATCTCGCCACCACTCACTTTAGGACAACAAACACCACCAGTACCGGACCGCCACCAAACACCTGTTACGGATGCAGTCAGCCAGGCCATTGGAGGGACCGGTGACCAAGAGGGACATGCTCCTCGAAGGTTGCCGGTAACAGGCGGCAGTAGGTCCACGAGGGTCCAGGGACACGTAAAAGAAACAACCTCCTATAGTGCAGAGCAGATACTGAAGGCATCCATGTCTAACGAATGATGAATTAACATCCTACTGTGGTACCGTCTAGTCGGCGCATTGTTCGGGCTGCTGAGATTTTTGGTTCATCCAATCTCATAAGTGGACATGCGTGGTATGTGGATGACAGTCCACACCCAGGGAATGCAAGCCTCTGGCGGGTTGTTGAAGGCCACTGGAGGTGCCCTGCAGGCTAGGCCATGGAAAATGGTCAAAGTTCGTATTCTGTTGGCAGATAGGTACGGATCAGACCGTCGGTTGCCCCTGAGCATGAGCTCAGATGGTGATCATTATCGACTGGGTCGACGGCCGGTCGTCTTGATCATGTCTGTTCAACTGTGTGATCAAGATGGCTCAATGTACAGTCAAGCCATGGTAAGCGTTCGTATTGCCTGTCATGCCTCCTGTGATCAGAGGTCATGAAAAGTGGTTCTTTGGGAAGCAGGAGGGTATGTGCGTGAGACGGTACAACCTGTCACTTGCTGGATGGGTGGAGCAGTCTGGTGCCTGGGTACCCGTGGGGTGGATGACCTGTCTGGTGCGATCTGCGCAGGGCCTCTCAGCTAAAATGACGTCAAAGAACGATCTACGCGAGGGCCTTAGCTGCGATGCGTCTGGCAGGCATCACCTCCATGGTACAGTCTATGTGGGGCTATGGCCCCTTGCCAAGATGACCCTATTGGCGCCAAGTACTGTGTTCGCTCGGCTCGGGAGTTGTCAGTGTGCACCTTGACTTTGTCTCGGATTATGGCCCCATAACTTGGACAGGTCTTTATCTCAGGCATATACGGAAAGGTACCTAGCCTAGGCCGCATCCTGTGTGGGGAACTGGGCATCCGTCAATCGTGGCGGGGACAGCGAACCACACCGGGAAGGCCAAAGGATACAAGTTGTCCTAACTGACCTCCTTCAACAATGCCTGCCCCTGACCGCAGCACACGACGACCACAGAAGCAATCAAACTCTTAAGGGCACCGAAATATCAAGAGCCACCTCGGTGCCCGTATTCACTTCCTGGCTCAACTGCGGCCTTCATACAACAACGTTCGGTGGTCAACAATCACCCACCAAAATCAGCTTTTACACCTACACCAAAATGGACGACTTCACATATGTCAATACCTACGATGCCTCCCCATCCACAGCATTACCATCCCCCTCTTTTTCTCACCACTTTCTGACCAACACCACAAATGACTGATGATTTACCCGAACATTTACACGATTTGCATCTACGTGCCACCGTTGGATTAGTGCAATCACAAAAACGAGAAATTCGGAAACTACTACATAAATATCGCGATAGTTTTTCCTCTGGCGACATGGATCTCGGGGAAACTCATCACGTACGACACTCCATCGATACAGGCAATAATCACCCTGTATGACAACCGGTACGACCTCTTCCTGTTCACAAGGAAGCGGAAGCACACCAACAAGTGAACGACATGTTGCGGACCGGTATTATTGAACCCTCAGCATCTACATGGGCTAGCCCAATAGTACTAGCAGGCAAAAAGGACGGAACCTTGCGGTTTTGTATAGACTACCACTGCCTTAATGATCTTAGCGTTAAGGACGCTTATCCATTACCTCGGATAGATCAGGCCTTGGATTCCTTGTCTGGAGCCAAGTGGTTTTGTACCCTTGACTTAGCTAGCAGATACTGTCGAGTAGCCATAGATGAGGCTGACATGGAAAAGACTGCATTCGTTTGTAGGGATTGTTTTTTTCCAATTCCGCAAGATGCCCTATGGCTTGTGCAACGCTCCCGGAACTTTTGAACAACTCATTGAGCAGGTCCGTCCTGCAATGGGAAATCTGTCTCTGTTAGATTGATGACGTAATAGTCTTCGGACCCACGTTTGAGCAAACCCTTATCAATTTGGACACCATGCTCTCCAGATTCCGCACGGCCAATTTGAAATGCAAACCCAAGAAATGTCATCTCTTTAGACAGAGCGTTGAGTTCCTGGGACACATCATATCCGGTGATGGAGTGGCTACTCAGCCATCAAAAACTAGAGCAGTAGCAGAATGGCCACAGCGCTCTTTAGTTACGGAGACACGGAGTTTTCTTGACCTATGCCAGTACTATCGCCGTTACATCCGACATTTCAGCGAGATTGCATCACCCCTTTACAAGATCACCGAAAAAGATCGACCATTTGGGTCGACGAGTGAGTGTGAAGGCTCCTTCAGGGCATTGAAGGAACTCTTGACAACCGCCCCAATTCTTGCTCATCCTAATCCAAACCTCGATTTCATCTTAGCCACTGATGCATCAGCTTACACTATGGGCGCAGTTCTATCTCAGGTCACAGAAGATGGAACGGAGCACCTATTGGGTTATGGTTCGCGTACTCTGAATAAAACGGAGAGAAGATACGCAACCACCAGGTGAGAACTGTTAGCAGCAGTACACTTCATCAAGTACTATAAACACTTTCTGTACGGGTGCCCTTTTACACTCCGTACAGACTATGCCTCACTACGCTGGCTCAGGAACCTGAAAAATCCGGAGGGCTAGGTAGCGAGATGGCAGGAATGCCTGCGGGCTTATAACTTCAACGTTGTTCACCATCCCGGCAAATCCCAATGCCCTCCATAGAATCGGCGCGGAAACTGAACACGAAGAGGCCGCCACAGTGACACAGTCAACACAGCCATCTCTTGAGTTCCCCGAATTTAGGTGCACAGAGTGGAATCCGGAGAAACTCGCACATCACCAAATAACAGACGTACATACACGAAATATATACACATGGATCCAAGAGGGGGTACATCCTCCCAAGGAATCGGTAACACCACTTTCCACTGTGGCAAAATATTATTACCAATGGTTCGAAGAATGCCGATTAATAAATAATGTTCTGTACATTAACGACCATCTGGTAGTCCCGGAAAGTTATCGTGATCTTATGTTAAAACAACTGCATAATAACGTGGGGCATCTGGCCGTGGAAAGGACTGTTGCCCATATCAAATTGAGATTCCACTGGATCGGGATTCGCGATGGTGTCAAGGCTTGGGTTGCCAAATGTATCCCATGCCAAAAACGCGCTGTTGGCCAACACCTTATCGCACCATCTACCAGAGGGGGATAGGCTCCTCGAAGGGTGGATGGAACATGCGGCAGTGGACTCACAAGAGCCTGAGGGCACATAAAATACCGATATAGTGCAGAGGAATTACTGAAGGCCTCTGTGTCTAACGAAGGATGAATTAACATCCTAATGTGGTACCGTCTAGTCGGCGTATTGTTCGGGCTACTGAGATTTTTGGTTCATCCTATCTTGGTAAGTGGACATTCGTGATACGTGGATGACAGTCCACACCCAGGGCTTGGCTCTGCGGTTATTGAGGTCTGTTAGAGTGGGGTCCTGCAGGAAAGGCCGGGGAAAATGGTTCGTATACTGTTGGCAGATAGATATGGATCAGACCGTCGGATGCCCCTGGGCGTGAGCTCAGATGGTGATCGCTATCGACTGGGTCACTGGCCGGTCGTCTTGATCATGTCAGTTTATCTGTGTGATCAAGATGGCTCAATGTACAGTCAGGCCATCGTAAGCGTTCGTATTGTGAGCCATGCCTCCCGTGATCAGAGGTCATGAAAAGTGATTCTTTGGGATGCGGGAGGGTATATGCATGAGAAGGGCATGGTTCTCGATATCATGTCCCCTGGACTATGTTCTCAATCATGTTTCAATGAGTCGGAGTCTAAGTAGGACTAGCTGTCCTACAACTTTGATTATAACTTCTTATAGGCATAGTCCTTAATCTCATACGCATATGTGGGAATGGCACCTAGCCTAGGCTGCGTTCCAGCATGGGGTACTGGGCGACGTCCCATGACGAAGACAGTCCTTGCTGGAAAGGCCAAAGGGTGTATAGTATTAGGTTCAATCTTACTAATACTATCTAGTGCAAATTAAGATTGTTGGTGCACCGTGGGAGCGAGTGGCTATCGACGTGCTCAGACCCTTGAATACGACGGATGACGGAAATAAGTACATCCTCGTATTACAAGATTACTTTATGAAGTGGGTAGAAGCATTTGCTTTGCCGGACCAAGAGGCATCCACCATAGCGGAGGTCTTGGCAAGCAATGTGTTCTACTGTTTTGGTATGCTCTATGAGTTGCACTCCGATCAAGGAAGTAATTTTGAGAGCCGGCTCATATCAGAGCTCTGCAAATTGTTCCATATTGTCAAAACAAGGACGACTCCATACCACCCCCGGAGTGACGGGATGGTAGAGAGATTCAACAGAACTCTCGCGGAGATGCTTACCAAGGAAACATGCCTTGATTGTAGAGATTGGGACCTATGGCTCCCGTATGTGCTCATGGCTTACCGCACTTCAGTACATTCCAGCACGGGTTATACCCCTGCTCGGTTAATGTTAGGCCATGAATTAGCCTTGCCCCTGGATCTGGCCATGCCTCGGATAACAGGGGAGAAAAAGTCACCATCTCTCTATGTTGAACTCTTGAAGCAAAGGATAGAACAAGCCCATGAGTTAGTGAGAGAAACAATATTCACTGCACACCGGTGGCAAAAGACATGGCATGACCGGAGGGTGCATGGAGATCCATATGAAGCAGGAAAGATGGTTTGGGTACACGATTCATGACGATCTGCAAACGTGCCAAGTAAACTGAGTTACCAATGGAAAGGCCCCTATGTGGTAGTATGTGGTCGGACATGACCTACCGTATCCGTGCTTCGGATGGCCTGACCTCAGTCATCCACTTCGATCGACTTAAGCCGTGTGTCAGTGATGACCCAGCACCAGAGCTCGGACTGGACATTTCTCATGACACCAGTACCCAGACAGATATTTCTACGAAAAATAGTATTCCCACGGTTAGCGCAGAGCACCGCGGTGCCAGTTCAGCCCCACTTCTATCAAGCTAGACCATGGGTGAACAAGCGGCTAATGCTGACGACGATGGCGAGATATGTACTCGCCCTCTCCCTCCTCAGCATGCGTCTACTCGATCTGGGAAGTCGAATCTGAAGAACTTTGTGTTTGTTTTGTCCAAGGGACTGGATGGAAAAGTTGTTCCTCTGATCTCTTCCCGTTCCCACCCACTTCATGCTATGCAACCCCCCCCCCCCCCCTCATCATAGAGTTGCCACAAGCGGAGGCTGAGGCTGACCCGGAAGACATGGTGAATAGCATGGAAGTGAAGAGGCTTTGATGAAGCCTTGGCGTGTCTAGAACCGCAGAACCGTACAACAAGGTGTACCCGACCACCTCCCAAAAGCGCCAGACCAATTCCCACCCAAGCGGCACCCTTATCCATCACGGCACCCCCACCCCAAATCAAAATGGCGTCCCTCATCTATACACCAAGTTTGGACATCACCGGCCCAGTCCATTTTACACTCCACGTCTGTTGACCGTCACTCTTCAGATATGAGAGAGACTGCTGTAACAGAGGAGGTGGCATCCCGCACTGCACTGACCAACGTTACACCCCATGGTGGGCAGGCAAGCAGCCTGTTCAGCAGACTCTCGGCTCGAATTTTCCCAGTGTCTAAAAACTACGACAGGACACCAACCATCGTGTAATGGGAGATGACCACATCCCCCTGTCCAACGGGCACCCCATCTATTCGGCCTACCATGCTCCCCTGTCAGCAGTCAGGACATCACACCACAGACAGAACGTCATCACATACAAAGCACAAGTGCCCTCAAGGCTGGATACGTCAATTCGTCATTGCGCGTACATCACATACCTACTCGGTTATACTCAGCATAACAGAGCCATTCAACACCGGCAACAACATCATTTAGCAGCACCTACCGGTATTAATTAATTCCCGATAGAGACACAACAATTTTCGCAACAGTTCCACCCGCAAAAGCTGCGGGAGGAATAATATCTCCCGCAAACCCCCCACCTCCCGCAATAACAACAGACTTGGCGTTCACCAGCATGGAAAACTGGAATATGCCCACTTTGCTTATAACATTAGCATCATGCAGCAGCCCAGACATCCCGACAACAACATTATCATCAACAGACAACAGCTGACAAATCTCCCGCACACACCTTCTTATCCAGTTACGGGAGAACTGATCATATGGATATAAGGAATGCACTACAGCCATCTACAGTACGCGTCATGGGAGGAATGTTTGTCCAATGCTCCTCCCCCTCCCTTTTCCCCGACATCATACGGAAACAGCCAACATCTACAAACTTCATCTACACGTAATAACAGTCAATATTATTAAGAGAGCAAGATGCCGGCATTCTCGTCAGTCACGAGTAGGATTTTACCACCGAAAATTTGAATTCGATAATGGATTGATCAAAGTTACGACAGCATCCGACAGGTCATCTGTGCTCTAAAGTAACTCTGTCCCGCCCACGGGCTCGCCCATTACAGAGTGAAATACCCTCAAGGTTCGATGAAGTTGACAATCACGCCGCCTCTCCCCCCCCCCCCATTACCGCACCTGGCGGCCATAAAAACGTCACCATCACCACATCGCAAGTATCATCCACAGATAACCAGCCAAGCATATCAGATTCAAATCACCAACATGTCAGAAACATAGACACTCAGGTTGACTGTATTCACAATCTCCAAACGACTGCATTGTAAATTGTAATACTGTGGCACCCACCTCCGAGTTGTACTGTAATTTATCCATTATTAAGTGGTATTAATGTGTCTGGTCTAGGCCGGGACGGAGCTAGTTCTACCCATTGAGGGGAATGCTTGGCAGCCCTTCATCTCGGAAAACGCAGCTATCTTGTCGGGATCAGTAACATTGATCTACCGCCTGAATAGATCTGTTTAAACCACACATCAAATTACTTACAACTTTACTGTTATATTTTTGATTAAGAACACAACTGCTCTACCGTGCTACAAATCATTAGCGCATGGGCCGTTAAAGCGGCATAAAAAATCTAACAGTATAATTACAAGGAGAATTTCAAAAGTTCTCTTCCCTGCGTTCCAGTCCATAATCAACACGGCTGAGAACTACCTATTACAGACATATACCAAGACACATGTTTAAGAGCTCGCGCAAATAAGGGACATTATATTATAAAGATTCATGATATAACATCTACAACAGACTGCACCTCAGCAACAGTATTTTGGCCATTGCCATAAACAGCACATATGTTTCCGATCAACCACGTGCTTTTTAGGAGCCACGTGACATTTACTGCTGTTTCCAGTAAATTGGACCAAACGCTTTAAACACAAGAGCCGCCCAAAGACGCGACTACCACAGCGTGATGGAGGAGTGGCGAGGGTGAGTCAGGGTAAAAGCCGCTGACGTCACCGGGCTCACACACACACCCCCATCGGGCGCTCCAGCCTAAAATTAAAACAGGCAAGTTTATAAGCATCCAATCTGAAAAGCCGCCTCATGCTAATTAAAAGGTGAGGCTCCTCAAAGAAAAAAATAGTGCCACGTTTTTATGTTGATCAGAGGCTGTTAAATGTGCTAAATTAGGACAAAGTTAACGAGCCATTTCTCCTATAATTAAAAGTACTCCATTTATACGGGAAGAATTAATCCCTAGACGTCTAGAGTGGAAAAGAGAAACTTTCCATATAGGGCTGACCGAATCACCTGTAAAAACTTCCAGGTGTGGTCATCCGCCGCCTATGACGTCACCAAATAGTATAAAAGGAGGAAGCACGCTCTGAAACTTTGTCTTCCCATCAAAACTCGACACCAGGAAAGAACAGATAGCATTAGCCTTCTTTCATGTCGAAAACCAAATTCTGCTGTTTTTGTTATTAGTTCATTATTATACTTGGGCTGGAAAGTTAAGCAAAATGAAAAGATAGGGCATTAGGTTTTGAGTAAGGTTCCCGCAGCCACCTACCATGCTGGAACAAGATGTCACTCCTTGAAGATTTAGCGTTGTCGGATTCGTCTGAAGAAGAATCGGTACCAGTTCCAAAACGATTCCCATGCAGCTCGTTATTAGCTAGCGGAGAACCCTGTACCAGAACTTGTATGAGAAAATCCGACTGCACACTTCATGTTAACAAGGATCATCTCCTCCAGTCAGCCTTCTGCGTGACGTGACAGTATCTCTACACCGCTACTCGTTACGGAGTGACCCATGCGCTCCGTTATCATCACTGTGTGCTAGAAGTGACATTTGTTCCCGGGGAAGAAAACAAGGATCGTGGCATTTTAGCCACACGTTTGGAATCTCGGTTTCCAGTCAACGTTCTCCCGACTGAGAAGATGGCCCACACGAAAAACACTACCCGTAGATATCCCGTTAGTCATCGTCCTCCCATGGCTACCATAAGCATATGCTATGCCACTACCAGTCACTACATCTACACCAGTCCTGAAGCGGAGTAAGAAGAAAAAGTCCTCTGCAGAATCCAGTCCGGCAGCACCCGCACCAGTAATTAGCCATCAAACTACAGCCACTACACCAGCACCCGTAGTGTTTGAAGCAATTTCAGCCAGTCAGCCGATATCAGTGTCATCACAACACCTGCGGGAATGGAAATTCCAAGTTACCCACAGTCATCATCTCCTCCAGACCTGACCATAGACGAGGGACCAGGACCGTCACAGCCTGCGTTGATCAGCATAACTCCAACTCGTGTTATCCAGCATTCGCCGCCTAGCCTTTCTGACCCAGCCATCAGGAAAGGAACCACGCTGGAACGACCATACGTGGGAAAGAGATGTATTGTCCACACGCAGGCCATTTAGCCCGTGGCCAATGTTACCACGAATCATCTAGTAACGTGCAGCGAACTCACGCCCACACCATATAGTATGCTTAGTTCAATACCATCTCCGTTTAGTGAGGACTCCCTCGATCAAGAGGTAGCCTCATATGACCGATTCTCAGCACACACGCTCACCGACTATGCCGGAAATTCAGCGGAATCAACCACTCCACACTATAACCTGTTTTCGCCTGTTAGCGATGGCACCTTTCGAGATGCCTCACAGGCGGCAACGGAATTCAGAACCATATCGGACATTCGCGACAGGCCAATACCAACAGGGCCGAATCGTGGACGACTCCGACAAAGACCCGAGTATGGGCATATTTACAGCCCTTCAGGATACTATCAGTCCTCACCTCGGGAGGAACGACCACGCAATTCTTCACAATAATCCACCTCCCGTCCATAGACCCATGCCGGTCTATGGCTCTACAAACGGGGCGGACTCATTAAATTGGAGCATGCGTGTCCTGGCTCCTCGGCATTGGCACCGACGAGAAACACCGACACTACCACCATCTGCACTACAACCAACCTCAGTACAGTCATCAACCTCCCAGATACCCGCACCACCCAGATTTCAATGACTGCATTCTTCCCGCAGTCTTTGCCGAGTCATCCTCCCTCCCGAGTTTAGTAGTGAAAATGACTGGACCAATTATAAGATACAGTTCGAGATCATAAGTCGGACTAACCGCTGGGACGATCGACAAATGGGTGAACATCTCACTGCAAAACTTTCCGGGAAAGCCCTCCAAGTTCTTGTGGATCTGGGAACGGATTACACACCCACCTACACACAATTGGAACGAGCACTGACGGAGCGATTTGGTGACACAGCCCTCGGAGAAACCAGTCGTCTTCAACTTAAAAATCTTCGACGATGCGCAGGAGAAACTCTTCCTGAGTTAGCTAGCCAAATTAGGAGGCTAATCACCCGCACCTATCCAAGCACCAATATGGAGGGCGTGATTCATTTGCGTCTAGACACCTTCATCGATGCATTAAGCGGTCAACCCATCATGAAAGAAAAACTGTTTCTCGGTGACCACGGGAGTTTGGCCCAATTAACGGCAGTCTTATGCATTGAGAACTTTCTGGAGCGGGCAAAGAATAACCGACGCCAACTCCATCCTATCAACGAGATAGATGGTGCAGCTATCGTCCCGCCCACTAGTGCTCCCCCCAAATCAACGACACCAACCACACAGACACCACCACCACCGGATATGCAGAATCCCAGTCAGAATCAAGTGCCTGGAGGAAGGAGCCGTGCCCATAGAGGAGGGTACAACAGAGCCCCCGGGCACGGGAACCAGCAAAACAACAACAACAACGGCAACATGAGAGAGTGGATAGACGAGATTAACAAACAAATCTCCGCACTCACTAATTTAGTTACAACACTCTGCACCAACCTCGCCACCACCAAGTTTAGGACAGCAAACACCACCAGCACCACACCGCCACCGGAGTGGTGTCCTAACTGACCTCCCTCTACAACACCTGCTCCAGACTGTACCACACCACAACCGGAGAAACAGTCAAACTCCTAAGGGTACCGAATCACAATGAGCCACTTCGGTGCCCGTATCCACCTCCCAACTCAACTGCGGCTTTCATGCAACAACGTTCAGTGGCTAACCTTCATTCACAGAAATCAGCTTTCACACCGACACCAAAATTCATGGCTTCACATGTGTCAGTGCCTACGTTGCCTCCCCCATCCGCAACAAGGACATCCCCCTCTTTTTCCACCACACGACAAGCCTTCTTTCCTATGTAAAATGGCAGTAGTATGGTGTAGCACCTCCGCTGAAACAACGTTTCTGAAAGCACCACGTCCCGCCACCAAGACACTAGATTCTCGGGCCCTCTGGTGGCATGCAGAACCCCCCCCCCCCCCAGCATCATCTTTCGCATCCACAGACAGTAGCGATTCGGGAGAAATGATTCACTCCACCTCATGGATCCGCAAGCACCGACATAAATGGAGGAATGCACGTCCTTGGCGTCATCATTGTTTCTTCTGCGCTTCACCAAATCATCCTATGAAGCATTGTAGGAAATGGCTGGCACAGGTAGAGCTTATCCGTCACCCCGTATGCGCCACCATATACACTAATACTGCCTACAACGAAACAGCAACAGCACCACCACCATTGCTACCCCCAGCTCCATCTTCACTGCCGTCTTCACACCAGCGGCGACGGCGAACTGGCCCTTTCCTCACTCAGCTATCCACAACAATACAAGAAGAAATACGGAAACAGTCGGAATATATACAGAGTGATGCTGTTCCAACACCATTATCACAGGCCACATCATTGCAAACTCTTCCGCAGGTACATCGCAAAGTAATATACAAATGTGCCTGTCTGTTTAGTGGCATTTCCACCAGTGCCACCGTCGACACCGGTGCTTCTATCACAGTATTTAACCAGCGCTTATATGAGAGCATCCCACCTCATAAGAAGCCTCCCCTTAAGCCTACAAATATTTACCTACAGACGGCTACGGGAGCAGATGTACCTGTAGCCGGTGTAGTTAATTTAGTTATCCAAATAGAGGAAATGCAAATCATTCCGAGAGTTGTCATCGCCTCCATTCATAATGATGCCCTACTTGGCTCTGATTTCCCCAGTGCCAGCGAAGCCATCATACACTGCAGACAACAGGAACTCGACAAACATGGCCGACGAATACCTCTCGGACCAGCATCATCATTATACGATACGTGTGCGGTGATATTATCAAGTACCGCCACAGTTGAGCCAGGACAAGATGGGATCTTATGGGCCACCGCACCACAGTTAGGAAGCAACACACACATCGCCATGCTGGAACCCGACCCTGATTATATGTTCGCCTCACAATGCACAAATCCCCACATAATAGTGCCCACTACTAATAAAGGAAAAATACCTTTTGGAGTGTTCAATGGTACCACAGATCCCCTCACTCTGGAACCCGGAGTACGCTGTGGCCATTTAGTGGACATAATCTCATTGGAATCACCAGCACTTTCTGATGCTACACCGCAAATGACTGATGATTTACCCGAACATTTACACGATTTGTATCTATGTGCCACCATTGGATTACTGCAATCACAAAAATGAGAAATTCGGAAACTATGACATAAATATCGCGACGGTTTTTCCTCTGGAGACATGGATCTCAGAGAAACTCATCTCGTATGACACTCCATCGATACAGGCAATAATCGCCCCATAGGACAACCTGTACGACATCTTCCCATTCACAAGGAAGCGGAAGCACACCAACAAGTGAACGACATGTTGCGGACTGGTATTATTGAACCCTCAGCATCTCCATGGGCCAGCCCTATAGTGCTAACAGGAAAAAAGGACGGAACCTTGCAGTTTTGCATCGACTACCGCCACCTTAATGATCTTAGCGTTAAGGATGCTTATCCATTACCACGGATAGATCAGGCCATGGATTCCTTTTCCGGAGCCAAGTGGTTTTGTATGTTTGATTTAGCTAGCGGTTACTGGCAAGTGGCCATGGATGAAGCTGATATGGAAAAGACGGCATTCATTTGTAGGGATTGCTTTTTCCAATTCCGCAAGATGCCCTACGGGCTGTGCAATGCTCCCGGAACTGTTGAATGTCTCATTGAGCAGGTATTAACCACCCTGTAATGGGAGATCTGTCTCTGTTACATCGATGACGTAATAGTCTTTGGACCTACGTTTGAGCAAACCATGACCAATTTGGACACCGTGCTCTCCCGCTTCCGCACAGCCAATTTGAAACTCAAACCGAAGAAATTTCATCTCTTCAGACAGAGCGTTGAGTTCCGGGGACACGTCATATCCGGTGATGGAGTGACTACACAGCCATCAAAAACTAAGGCAGTAGCAGAGTGGCCTCGGCCCTCTTCAGTTACGGAGACATGGAGTTTCCTTGGCCTATGCCAGTACTAGCGCCGTTACATCCAACATTTCAGCAAGATTGTTTCACCCCTCTACAAGATCACTGAGAAAGATCGACCATTTGAGTGGATCACTGAGTGTGAAGGCTCCTTCAGGGCGCTGAAGGAACTCTTGATGGCCACCCCAATTCTAGCTCATCCTAATCCAAACCTCGATTTCATCTTAGACACTGATGCATCAGCTTTCGCTATAGGCGCGGTTCTATCTCAGGTCACAGAAGATGGAACAGAGCAGGTGTTGGGTTATGGTTCGCCTACTCTGAATAAAACGGAGAGAAGATATGCAACCACCAAGCGAGAACTATTGGTGGCAGTCCATTTCGTCAAGTATTATAAGTACTTTCTGGATGGGTGCCCTTTTACACTCTGTACAGACCATGCCTCACTATGGTGGCTCAGGAACTTAAAAAATCCAGAGGGCCAGGTAGCGAGATGGCAGGAATCCCTGCAGGCCTATAACTTTAACGTTGTTCACCGTCCCGGCAAATTGCATGGAAATGCTGACACCCTTAGCAGGATCGGTGTGGAATCTGAACATGAAGAGGCTGCCACCGTGACACAGTCAACACAGCCATCTCCGGAGTTCCCCGAATTGCGGTGCGCAGAGTGGAATCCGGAGAAAATCGCACACCACCAAACAACAGATGTACAGACATGGAATATATATGCATGGATTCAGGAGGGGGTATGTACTCCTAAGGAATCGGTAACACCATTATCCACCATGGCAAAATATTATTACCAATGGTCCGAAGAATGTCAATTAATACATAACGTTCTCTACATTAATAACCGTTGGTAGTTCCGGAAAGTTATCGTGAACTTATATTGGGACAACTACATGATAACGCCGGACATCCGGCTATGGAAAGGACTGTTGCCTGTATCAAACTGAGCTTCCACTGGATCGGGATTCACGATAGCGTCAAGGCATGGGTTGCCAAATGTATCCCATGCCAAAAATGCGCTGTTGGCCAACTCCATATCGCACCATCTCAAACTAAGATTGTTGGTGCACCGTGGGAGTGAGTGGCTATCGACGTGCTCGGACCCTTGATTATGATGGATGATGGAAAGAAATACATCCTCGTATTACAAGATTATTTTATGAAGTGGGTAGAAGCATTTGCTCTGCTGGACCAAGAGGCATCCACCATAGCAGAGGTCTTGGCCAGCAATGTGTTCTGCCGCTTTGGTATGCCTTATGAGTTGCACTCCAATCAAGGAACTAATTCTGAGAGCCGGCTCATATCAGAGCTCTGCAAATTATTCCATATCGTCAAAACAAGGACAACTCCATACCACCCCCGGAGTGACGGGGTGGTAGAGAGATTCAACAGAACTCTCGCGGAGATGCTTACCAAGGAAACACGCCTTGATTGTAGAGATTGGGACCTACGGCTCCCGTATGTACTCATGGCTTACCGCACTTCAGAACATTCCTGCACTGGCTACACCCATGCTCGGTTAATGTTAGGCTGTGAATTAGCCTTACCCCTGGATCTGGCTATGCCACGGATACAAGGGGAGAAAAATTCACCATCTCTCTATGTTGAACTCTTGTGGCAAAGGATAGAACAAGCCCATCAGTTAGTGAGAGAAAGATTATCCACTGCACACCGGTGGCAAAAGACATGTCACGACCGGAGGGTGCATGGAGATCCGTATGAAGCAGGAAAGATGGTTTGGGTACACGATTCACGACGATCTGCAAACGTGCCAAGTAAACTGAGTTACCAGTGGAAAGGCCCCTATGTGGTAGTAGGTAAGACGGCGGACGTGACCTACCATATCCGTGCTTCGGATGGCCTGACCTCAGTCATCCACTTCGATCGACGTAAACCTTGTGTCAGTGACGACCCAGCTCTGACTGGGTGTTTCTCGTGACACCGGTACCCAGACAGATATTTCTATGGAAATTAGTATTCCCACAGTTAGCGCAGAGCACCACGGTGCTAGTTCAGCCCCATTTCTACCAAGCCAGAACGTGGGTGAACAAGCGGCTAACGCTGACGACAATGATGAGATGCATACTCGCCCTCTCCCTCCTCAGCATGGGTCTACTCGATCTGGGAAGTCGTATCTGAAGAATTTCGTGTTTGTTTTGTCCAGGGGACCGGATGGAAAAGTTGTTCCTCCGATCTCTTCCCATTCCCACCCACTTCATGCTATGCCCCCCCCCCCCCCCAATCAAAGAGTTACCACAAGCGGAAGCTGAGGCTGACCCAAGCCATGCTTCATGTGGGGGTGGAACATGTGGTGAATAGCATGGAAGTGAAGAGGGTGGATGAAGCCTTGGCATGTCTAAAACCACAAAACCGTACAACAAAGTATACCCAACCAACCCCCCAAAATCGCGAGACCACGCCCCCACCCCAAGGGACACCCTCTCCAATAGTCCCACCACCGTCATCCCTCAAATTCGCGTCCCTCGTCTATACACCAAGTTCGGACATCACCAGCCCAGTCCATTTCACACTACACTCGTCGTCTGTTGACCGTCAGTCTTCAGATATGAGAGAGACTGCTGCAACAGAGGAGGTGGCATCCCGCACTGCACTGACCAACGTTACACCCCACGGTGGGCAGGGAAGCAGCCTGTTCAGCAGACTCTCAGCTCGAATTTTCCCGGTGTCTAATATTACGACAGAACACCAACCGTCGTGTAACGGGAGATGACCACATCCCCCTATCCAAAGGCCACCCTATCCATTAGACCTACCGTACTCCCCCATGAGCAGTCAGAACACCACACAACAGACAGAATGTCAACACCTACAAGAACACACCTTCCTTCAAGACTGGATGCGTTAATTCATCATTGCGTGTACATCACATACTTGCTCGGTTATACTCAGCATAACGGAAACATTCAACTTCGGCAACAACAGCATTTAGCAGCACCTACCGGTCCTAATTAATTACCGGTAGAGACATAAATATTCCCGCAACAAATTCGTCTCGCACAAATTGCGGGAGAAATAGTATCTCCCGCAGACTACACCCCCCGCAAATAACAACAGACTTGGCGTTCACCAGCGTGGAAAACTGGAATGCGCCCACTTCGCTTATAACATTGGCATCATACAGCAGCCCAGACATCCCAACAACAACATTATCATCAACAGACAGCAGCCAACAAATCTCCCGCACACACCTGCCAGATAACCGGTCACGTGTATCAGATTCAAATCACCAACATGTCAGAAACACAGACACTCAGGTTGACTGTATTCACAAACTCCGAACGACTGCATTGTTAATTGTAATAAACTGTGTCACACATTTTGCGAGTTGTACTGTAATTTAACCATTATTAAATGGTACTAATATGTTTGGTCTAGGCAGGGACGGAGCTAGTTCCACCCATTGAAGAGAATGCTTGGCCAGCCTTCCCGCTCGGAAAACACAGCTATCTTGATGGGATCGGTAACGTTGATCTACTGCATGAATAGAACTGTTTAAACCACACTTCAAAATTACTTACAACTTTACTGTTAAATTTTTGATTAGGAGCACAACTGCTCTACCGTGCTACAAATCATTAGCGCACGGGACGGTAAAGTGGCATAAAAAATCTGACAGTAAAATTACAGAGAATTTCAAAAATTCTCTTCCTTGCATTCCAGTCTATAATCAACGTGGGCTGAGAACCACCTATTACAGACACCTACTAAGACGCATGTTAAAGAACTCGCGCAAATACGAGACATTATAAAGATATTGATGTAACATATATATTTCTATCTCTCGCCTCTGCAACAGACTACACCTCAGCAACAGCATTTTGGCCGTCGCCATAGACAGCATACACGTTTCCAATCAACCACGTGATTTTTAGAGCCACGTGACATTTACTGCTATTTCCAGTAAGTTGGATCAAACGCTTTAAACAAAAGAGCTGCCCAAAAACGCGACTACCACAGCGTGATGGAGGAGTCGTTAGATTGACTCCGGGAGATTACCGCTGACGTCACCTGGCTCCCACACACCCCATCGGGCGCACCAGCCTAAAATTAAAATAGGCAAGTTTATAAGCATCCAACCTGGAGAACCGCCTCACGCTAATTAAAAGTTGAGGCTCCACAAAGAAAAAGTAGTACCACGTTTTTATGTTGATCGGAGGCGGTTAAATGTGCGAAATAAAGACAAGTTTAACTAGCCATTCTTCCTATAATTAAAAGTGCTCCCTTTATACGGGAGGAATTAATCCTATGACGTCCAGGCCAGAAAACGAGGAAACATTCACATAAGAATGACCGAATCACCTGTTAAAACTTTTGGGCGTGGTCATCTGCCGCCTGTGACGTCACCAAATAGTATAAAAGGAGGAAGCGCGCTCTGAAACTTTGTCTTCCCATCAAAACTCGACACCAGGGAAGAACATAGCATTAGGCTTCTTTCGTGTCGCCAACCAAATTTATTTCATTATTATATTTGGCCTGGAAAGTTATAGACCATGAAGAGATAGGGCATTAGGTTTTGAACAAAGTTCCCGCAACTAACTACCATGTGAGAACAAGATGTCACTCCTTGCGGATTTAGCTTTGACGGATTCATCTGAAGAAGACTCGGTACCAGTTCCAAAGCGATTCCCGTGTAACTCGTTGTTAGCTAGCAGGGAGCCATGTACCAGAACTTTCACTAAAAAATCCGACCTCACCCTTCATGTTAATAAGGATCATCTCTTCCAGTCAGCCTTTTGTGTGACGTGCCGGTACCTCTACACTGCTACTCGCAGTACTCCGGCCCACCGCACTAAAAGTAATTTTGTAACTCCCGTCCTTGCGGGAGCATTTTGGAACTTTCTAGTTATGGCTTTACGGCCTGAAAATGTGATTCTACAGATGTATAGGCAGCGATGTTCTTTGGTGGATGACTCGCCGGATCTGCCGGCCACGCCAAAAAGTGGATATTTAACCATCCCTGCACTGATGTCGTGCAGGTTCGTCTAAACTTTCGACCGCAGCAAGTAAACTTTGCCCGGTAGGTCTTCAGAGCTGGCTGACGTATTCCGCACTGTTAAGCTTAGTTTTGTATCTTGATCTGCATCTTACAACCCCCCCCCCCCCCGCTTATAATCGGGTTGTTATCATTTTCCATCCATACCATCGGTGTATGGGAACTTTCCTAACAGTAGCAATGTTAATGTTATTAACCATACTCTTACTGACTACTCGTTAGACATTCTATATTGTGATTACAGTCCTGAGTTCGATCCGCTCCCGTCATGAGCTGCTTGCGGGAATCCTGTTTGCGGGAACCAGCCTGCGGAAAACTGTCCAGCTTCCTGAGAATGCATCAACTCACGTCAATCTAAGATTGACATATCATTTTCAGTAACACGATAGCCAGACTTAAGAATGGCTACCGATTATTCAAGTAACTATACTTAACATTTTAATTATTCCGTTAAATGTATTTTTCCTAATTACATCATACCCGTGAGCTACAAATGATTCCTGCACATGGCGGTCATACCTCAAACTATTTTGAAATCTAGATTCTCTCAGAGGATCTCCTGTACTACTGGAGGTAAATGTGGATATTGGAAGAATCCAGTCTTAGCCACGCACCGTCAATCTCTAGCTAAGCTCCAACCACACTTTGATCCATGTACTTCCTAACTATCAATTTTCAGAAAACTATACAGGTAAGCTATTGGATATTTTGAAACCAATTTTACTGCAACAGCGTCCAGTAAATTTAGTTTCAAAATATTCAACATTATGTTTATTAAATAGTAAAGCCATACAATTCGCACAACAACGCGTAGCCCGTCATCAATCTGGTGACATTTGTGTGTGCATACAAGCATATCTACTGGATGCCTAAAGCGCTTTAGGGATGATGTCTACATACAACAAGGTGTTACATCAGATGATAACAGATGACATGTCTTCAGACATTGAGAACAACCAGGCCCTGATCTCAGACGTAATGTTATTCTAGATATATAGCAGTTGGTAAATGACCTTCGGAAAGTTGGTGAAACAGTCGAGGAATCATTGGATGCGGGTGACGATGCTGCTGCTCCTTCTGCTTCTGCTGCTACTGCTGCTGCTGCTGCTGCTGCTGATGATGATGATGATGATAATGATGATGATGATGATGATGATGATGATGGTGATGATGATGATGATGATGGTGGTGGTGGTGGTGGGGATGTAATCGTCATCGGGGCCAGAAATCTTACATATAACTGATGGAGGGGTGCTAGTGGTGGTTGCGTTTTCAGCAGCCGATAACTGTGATTGCGATGAGCGGACAGTATATGAAAACGGGACCTCGCACGGGGTGGCCGACTTTCTTGCACAACGACTGATCAATTATGTATGGCCATCAACATGCATAAAACGTAGTCGATCTTATGCAACGCCTCCATTAATGTTAAGAAATATGACAAAGATAATGGATAGACCTGATCTGTTACTCTAGTATTTGACATCATAGTCAATGACGTCATGTGTAGGCTAATGTCACAATTGAAGTGCGCAATGAATGGCGTATCTAGGTCCGTCATGAACGTTGAATAGCCAGCCAAGCAAATGGGCAGTGTATAGCTAGAAATGGGTGGGGTATAGTTAGAATTGGGCGGGGTATAGTTAGAGATGGGCGTGGCATAGCTAGAACGGGTCGGCGCATAGCTATAAATGGATCCTTCTATTCACTATAAGAAAGCAAATAAACAACGAGAACCATTATTTACTCCGCCTGTATGTATTGATGACCTGTCTGCACCAGAGTAGTAAACTGATTCAGCCTATACTACATTATGCAGTCATAATGTTGATTGTCGTGAAGCAAGACACATTCCTTGCTCGGGAGCTTTTCAAGCTGTTGTAGTTTAACCCTTTGACCCTGAAAGACTAAATACAATAAATGGTTTACAATGTATTTTTATGTTGAATACTTTGAAACTAATTCGACATACGCACCATCACTGGACATTGATGGCCAAACAGCATAATTTCCAATGATGCACTATACAAGATGTGTAATACATTGCTGCTGTCCGTAAAAGTCGCCCAGCAAAGATGGTCCACATTTGGCCATGTGCTAAGGATGCCAGAAGACACACCAGCTCAGAGAGCGTTGGAATTCACTTTACTGGGAGCCATGAGAGGACGTCATTGCATAAATCTGTTAAGCGTGCTACGAGGTGACCTCAAGAGAGCAGGACTCGTTACACTAGAAAATCAGGAATGTACCTGAGGACGCTACGGATTTTGGATGAGGACATGACACAGTGGTCAAAAGCGAAGAAGGGGACTGATTGCAGCTGTAGGATTTGGTCTTTTGGGGTCAAAGGGTTAACCTACAACAGCTTGAAATGATCCATAACAAGGAACATGTCTTCTTCCATGACAATCAACATTATGAATGTGCAAATCAAGTTGGTCAGGAAGGCTATAATGAATTGATAGAAACAAAATCTAAGGCAAATATTTATGAATGTGTTTATTCAATTCTTTAATCAATATTACTCAGTATAGATGGTATAGACCTTGATATAAGTTTGAACAGCCAATATTTACTGCGGAATACAACGTGTCTGCTAACGTCTTGAACCGTGAAGTTCCAGAGCCTCCTTTACAAGACAATCATACTGGTAAGCCGTTGGATATTTTGAAACTAATTTGGAAATTATTTTCAAAATATTTTACTAAATAGTGCCTAGATTATACTTTTCTTCATAATTATGCGGTTTGATTAGGTTTCAATGAGTTAAACATAGTTTGGCTATATTATATAATATTTTTACGATAGAAGCGATATCTATATATAAGTGAAGACAAACTATTTCATTTTTGGAAGCCTCCTCTCCCTATTCGAGGTTCAGTCTCGTCTTTATACACCAACACTTACACAGTAACATCTTCCCAAGTGCACATCTTTTCGATTAGGCAAACTATAATAATAATAATAATAATAATAATAATAATAATAATAATAATAATAATATCAGATTATTATCGTTGTTGTTAAGATATTTCTTAACCATAACCAGCCAAGAGATGCGGACGAGTGGTGACATGTGTTATAATCGACTAATGAGAATAACATTATTACTCAATAACAACAACATAATAACAGACAATATTGACGATAGTATCTAGTATATTGATTTTCTCACCAAAAACAAAAAGATAATTTAAAAAGGTAGTAGTAGTAGTAGTAGTAGTAGTAGTAGTAGTAGTAGTAGTAGTAGTAGTAGTAGTAGTAATAGTAGTAGTAGTAGTAGTAGTAGTAGTAGTAGTAGTAGTAGTAGTAGTAGTAGTAGTAGTAGTAGTAGCAGCTTAGGCACTCGTGAGAACTGGACTCACCTGAACTGCTGCTGCTGCTGCTGCTGCTGCTGCTGCTGCTGCTGCTGCTGCTGCTGCTGCTGCTATCAGAGCTACTTGAATCACTGGATGAACTTGAGCAGGAATCGGAGGAGCCCGTATTACCGATAGGAGTGGTGAGGTTGGGCCCTGATTTCGCATTCATAACGTGTACCACAGTCAGAGCGTTAAAGCTGATGAAGTTCTCGATATCAAATAGACAGCTGGTAAAATATAAGATAAATCATTTCGAGATATTCAACTCTAATTCTCAAATTTGTCCAAGAGAATTTAAATTTTCTCATATATAATTATAGATCATCCTTTTTTAATCTACCACTGAAATGACAGGCTCGGCTAGAGAGCCAGTGGTGCTAGTTGTAAGTTTTCAAAAATAGTCTTCAATTGTTATCCAAATGAATATTTCTCAAAACCATGGAAAAATCTGTTCGAGTCTGGCTTGAGTGCTACAGGTTAAGTGTAGAAACTGTCTAGGGAGATGAATGCTACTGACATGGACGCTCGAAGGGTTGATTTCACAGAATATCGAAAAGTGGTGGTTGGGGTGGGGTTGGGGTTGGGGTGGGGTGATTGGGCTCGGGTGGGTGGGGGAGGGTAGGGAGGGTGGTTGTGGTGGTGGTGTTGTTCGGTCCGGTGGTTCTCCCCTGGATAATTGTGAATGTGTTTGCTTTGAGTACATTTTCAGCATTTCTGAAGATAAAATCGACATATTGTAGCGCGGATCAACCGGTCAGGTATGGACCATCCTAGCCAGTCTGGGTATGGAACAGTTGGGCCGGGTACATTCCATGCACGCCCCCACCCTCTGGGTAGGACGATACACGTGTATAGCGCCATATATGAGAGGTTCGTAAAACAACTAAGACCCGATTTATAAGTCGAACTTCTCATGTGCCATGCCAGCTAAATTTGCCTGAAAATAACAGAGTTCACGAAATAACTCAACCAGTCGTCATTAGCACGCTGCAACAGAAAGTTCGACTTATAAAACGGGCCTAAGTCCGCGAGATCGCCTAGCGTGCATGCGCAGGTGTCAGAGATTGCTAGCTAACGTGTTTTTTTTTAGCATTCGTCGTCTCTAGGGTGCTAGCCACCACATCCGCAACCGGTTTCGGTCACCGAACATTCTCGCCCGTCAGACTTATATGTTAAAAACAGTTAGCTTACATTGCCATTTGTATCTAAACCTAGATCTGAACGCAAAAACTAAATGTTAGCGTAGAAACTAACAGAAGGACTGCATAAATAAAGCGGCAGCTACCAATACAGAATCTTGGAACTTATATAAAGTGGAGGTGCTGAATTCTACGGAAATCATTCATCCCATCTTCACGTAAAACAACGTGCATCACATTAAACATATAATTTCACTAGATTGACTCTTTTACATATTATGGTTTTAACAAAAGAGTGGCCCTTTTTGCCATCTCTCTTCCTCCATTTCGGCGTTATAGGCATTTTCTTGTAATGGAGGCCCGCGTGAGGCACTTTCCTCTCGCAACAAAGAATGTTTGTAGAGGTTAATTTGGTGTATATTAAACTTGCTAAGTAGCCGCGTTAGGACCCTCCTTTGCGGGGATGCCTCAAGGATCTTACTCTGTGAGATACCTCTGGCGAGGACCACGATGGTGAGTCGTCAACTTGGCCCCATATACTAGACCTCTGCCAGGTAGCCGCAAACGAGTACGATTGTTTGACTGCTGCATAAATTAATTATTGTATTATTTAATTACGTCCCAGCCCTAAATGGAGCTGTGAGACCGTCACACCGGTGACACCAACAGCGAGGATGAGACCATGAGGTTCAACTTCCGTGGCAATGGTCGCATGGCCCCACTGGAACGTGAACATTCCACCAGCTCTAGAAGTCAGTCTCTGTACAATCCGGCAGCGCACAACACCGGATCCGCAACCCCGAGATCTGCAGCTAACCATCAGCCCCATCCGAATGCACCACGCTCTGGCGGTACTGTGGAATGGGAGTATCCAGCGGACCAGCGCGCATGCCCCGAGGCTACAATACATGAGTCAAGAATATGAACCTTAACGTGCCAGACGGACGTGTTGCATGACGTAGATAAGTACATCACGAACGCATAATTGGTAATGGACTAAGCGTTGTTGTACGAATTATATGTCTGCTATTGTTGTTGTTGTTGTTGTTGTTGTTGTTGTTGTTGTTGTTGTTGTTGTTGGTGTTGTTGTTTATTGGCCGCTTACGCCTAAATGTATTTGAGCCATGACTCACTCTGAGAGGTGCTACCCAGAAGGGTTGTGTTGCTTTCCCGAAGTCTGCTGATATAGTTGGTCTACCGATGTACAGATAACGCATATAGCAATGGGGAGACGAGTTGAAACCACATTTGGAGTGAGAATTTGTTAGTCTACTATGATTGTATCGAAAGTTATGGACGTTTTAATAATCCTAGCACTTAATATGGCCAGCATCACCATGGCCCTAACATTTACCTACCAAAACCACAGAGAGTCTTAATCTATCGCAATTTAAGCGTACGTAATCTTAAATAGCCTATCAAAAGCTTTTAGAAATAAGTCAATAAGTGCGCGCTAGTGGAGTCAGGGTGGTGTGCAAGGTGGGCTGCCACAAACCACAAATAATTAGATGATCTCACTGCACGAGTTACGTACATATCAATGGAGGAAACAAGTTTAAGCTATACCCCGCCCATCTCCAGCTAAGCTCCACCCACGCTTTGCCCGTGTTGGGATCAGTTGATCCCCGCACTGTCTGTATCTCAATTTTTTTAATAAAAGATACAGCTAAGCCGTTAAAAACATTGCTACTAATTCGACTGGGTGCTGTTGCTGCCTATGGCAGCAACAGCGCCCTGTCAAATTAGTTTCAAAATATTCAACAAAATGTTTATTAAATAGCAAAGACATACCATTCGTACAACTTGTCGGACTATTAAGCATTTGTGACGGATTATATCGTGTCATTCATGACGTAACTGATTAAGCCGTCAGCCTACATATGACGTAGTTGATTATGGCATCATATGATTGACTGAGAAACTGGATTCCTCATTTGAGCAGAAAACAAAATAATATATACAGCTACAGTAGGGTAGGGTGGGATTAAGTCTGGGAATAATTATGAGACGACGTGATGGCAATCAAAACTGTCTGTGTAGTACCTACAATGTGGAATCTTGACCACCCCTTCCATCCCCTCCCCTCCCACCCCCCTCCCCATCTCTCTCTCTCTCTCTCTCTCTCTCTCTCTCTCTCTCTCTCTCCCTTCCTCCCTCCCTCCCTCCCTCCCTCCCTCCCCCGCCCTCTCTCTACATACCGGTCACTGTAGTCAATCTCAAGCTCTGTACACATATCTGCGGTACCTAAGTATGCAATAGGAAGACTAGTGATGTCGGTATCGGCACTGTCTTGTCTGAGTAATACAAATACTGGTTTTGCATCCTCTGGAACCTGTAAGAAGAATGATAGATATGCGGGTATGGAATACCAGTCGAATTCATTTTAGCCGTTCCGAGCTAACCTCTGCAGATTTTACGTGTGTTGCAATCGATTTGAAACTTTGGAACCTGAATTCGCAGAATTAAATTGTTGCAGCAGCCACAGACAAATTAATTTCAAAATAATGATTCTTTGAATTCACGCTTTAAAGTGTTAAAATCGATTTAAACGTGCCCACATAATGGGCGAAGCTTAGCTACAGTAGACGAATCCAATCTGTTCATCAAGTATATGACGTCATAATCAATTACGTCACAAGTAGGCTGACTTCACAATCAAATACGTAATGAATGAAGTAGAAAAGGCCTCATGAACCTTTAAAAATCCGCCAGTTGCAGGAATTGTATGTTTTTACCATTTAATAAACATTCTGTTGAATATTTTAAAACTAATTTGACTGGGCGATGTTGCATGCATAGGCAGCAACAGCACCCATTCAAATTAGTTTCAAAATATTCAACAGCTTACCTGTATGGTTTGCTGGAAATTAAGAATTAAGGGTTCGATCGAACACACGGGCAAAGCGTGTGTGGAGCTTAGCTAGGGATGGGTGGGGCATAGCTAAAAGCATCGTCCTATTGCACGATCCTCGTCCTCCCACTCTAGTCCCATATCGAGTACTGTGCTTGCATGCTTTTTGATGTCTGCGATAAGTTTCACGAAACTTCATAACTATTAATGAGCTGGGGTCAGTCAACTTCCGTCAATAAAATTGCTCGATAAAAAATAAGGAAATACACAAATTTACACGTGCGCGTAAGCCAAACTAGGGTTTCTTGTCTACACGTTTTCTGTCCCTCAGATAACTTGTTTAGAGCAAAACGATTGCAAACTTGTGCAAATATCTCTTTCCATTTCAACAGCATCGTCGTCGTTGTTGTTGTTGTTGCGATTGTAAATTAGGTCACCGGGTGAAGTCTCGCCTATCTAACTTTTAAGCATCGTACTAACATACACCCACTCACATAGCTACGCTGTTCGAGGCCGTACTTGCAGACCTGTGATTTCTCGCTATGTGAAGTAACATTAAGCTAGTGGGCTGGAGGTAGCCAATCAGAGTTCTGCTTACTTCACTTGATAGGCAAGGCTTCGTCTGGTGACCTAATTTACAATCACAAACACAGCGGCGATCGCGACGCTGTTGAACTGGAAAGAGATATTTGCAATAGGTTTTGCTCTAAACAAATTATCTGAGGAACAGAAAATGTGTAGACTGGTTTTCGGTAACAAAAGCCGCTAGTTTGGGTTACGCACATGTGTAAATTTGTCTACTTCCTGATTTCTTATCGAGCAATCTCATTGGTGCAAGTTGACTGACCCCAGCTCATTAATATGTATGAAGCTTCATGAACTTAGCACAAACATCAAAGGCGTGCAAGCATGGTACTCGATACGGGAACGTAGTGGTAGGGCGAGTATCATGCAATAGGACGGTGACCTTTAAGTTATGAAATTGAATTAGAGACACGAGTTCTTAATTCAAATTCACAAATAAAAAAATATTATATAAATTTATATGGAATGAAATCACCACATATGAAGACTTATTTAATTTCATTACATCTAGGCACACAAGTTAAGCCTATAAATGTATACAATCTTAAGAATATTAATTTCATGACTTCTGGAGTGAACATGCACCATTAATTAGCTAGAAATGGAATCCCTCGATCCACTCAGAGACCTGACCTTGATCAATCTGATGCACGCTTGAAGGAAATGATGAGGTATTCAAGGATGATTTCTTCAGACGATACAAATAATGTAACGGAGCCGAGCATGCAAATATATAGCACATAATGATACTAGTGTGAGCATGTTTTTGCTGGCAGGCTAATGCAAAACTCTTCAACAGGGATGATGTGAAATATACCAAATGTTAAAGGTGCATATTCACACCAGAATGCTTGAAAATAAAATTGTTAACGTTGTATACTTTTAGAGACTTAGATTGTGTGCCTAGATATAATGAAACGAAATAAATCTTAACATATATGAGGATTTCATTACGTATACATCTCTTAGTTAAATGTTTTAAGTTGTAAAATTGAATTAGAGATTTCTGCTTTTAAAAGTATACAATTTACATAATTTAATTTTCAGGCATTCATGTGTGAATATTGCACCTTTAATAAGATAAATACTTGAACCAAGTTTTTTCAAGAAACGGAATTAGTCCAGCGACCTTCTCGACTGACCCAGCTTTTAAAGAAAATATTTATCCCGGAAACACTTATGCGATTGGGAAGAAATTGATTCAATGGCCATTTATGTGTGAAATGATAAACACAACCGACATTGATCAGTTGCTATATGTGAAGTTTTTGTATTTTTCACACGGATATGACATTTTCCATCCCGTAATGTTACAATCAATCAAGAGATTTTGGAGACAACTAATTATTAGACGTTTTTCTAAAGCTTGCACAAAACCCAAAACGATCGCCGACCAATCTTTAATTGATGGATGAAGCTCGGTCAAAATATACCTTATGCTAAAGTTGGCTAAAATCGAACATGTCGTTTTTTGATAAGCAGCTATTTAAAGAAAAGTTGAAGGGCAGATGGACGACACGGATGGGCAGTCTCCATGGCATAATCTCACGTGGCTCGTCGACATAATTAACAAGAATTTTGCTGAATTAAATGTCTCACACGTTTGCTCTCTGTCACAGTGACCTTGACCTTTAACCTTGTGAGCTAAATACCATCATTCTATCATTATAGGTAACCATGTATCCAAGTTTAGTTCGAATAGGATTAACCAGGATCCTGAAAAATAAATGTAAATGATTTGCTGGGCGCAAAAAATTATCGCTGCAAAAGCAGAGGTCAAATAGCAAGGTTAGAATAACCTTGACCTTTGACCTAGTGAACTCACTATCACCATGTTGTCTCCTTATGGTATAGGTAATTATGTGTCCAAGTTGGTTCCAGTATGATTAAGCAACCATAAAATATAGGCAACGATGATTTGTTCAACACGGAACCGGCTTAATGTTGCCACTGCCATTGTCAACGCCGTAAAAATGATACCTATGTCTCGCTTACTGCTTCACAGGCCAGCCAATAGGAATGCTCCATACATACCGGCTCATATGGAATCAGCACAGTAGGGGTGCTTCCGTATAAGTTGCACACGGCCCAGTGGATATATGGCTGGTTCACATTCGTCAATGTGTTTGTCGACTCTCCCGCGTCCAACAGAAATAAACAGAAGCGCTCAGTGTCTAGAAATAAATGACAACGACTTTGATAATGTTGGCTGATAAGAAGAATGCGAGAATAATTATTTTCTCAATCACCGCTCTGACGTCATAACCAACTACGTGGCGTGTAGAATGACATCATAATGAATGATGTCATTATGACATCATGAATGACGTATGAATGACGTACATAAATACGTCACGAGCGCATATTTGAGCGTTCTTGTACGAATTGTATGTCTTTACTATTAAATAAATATTCTGTTGAATATTTTGAAACTGATTTGAGTGGGCGCTGTTGCTGCCATAGGCAGCAACACCACCCAGTCAAATTAGTTACAAAATATTCAACAGCTTACCTGTATGGTTTTCAGGGAATTGATAGTTAGGGCATTCGGAGATCGATCAATACCAGAACGGAGAAGTGTGGGTGGAGTTTAGCTAGAGGTGGGCGGGGAATAGCTATTGTGTAATTATTTGAAACAACTTTGGTGGAAGACATTTTGCACAAAAACTGTTTCCAAAATGTACACAAGTGTATCCAAAAAGTGTCTAAAAAGAATGTGAAAAATTAAAATTTTGAAACCAAAGTTTATAAGAGTTTTTGTGTATTGCGTCTCGGACGTAGGCTATGTATGTTGGTTGTGGAGTTAGTCAACAAGTGATGTCCTTTGACTATACCGTCAGATGAAATGTATGATTGAACTATCAGCGATTTTCCGGGTAGCGCAAGTCTTGGGCCTGATCTGCCGATCGGACCCAAAACTTGTGTTACCCAAAAAATCGCTGATAATTTGAAAATGGTGGAAATGTTGAAATTAAATTACAGCGAAAATATTAATGAAAATTCTAAATACCCAAAATAACAACTCGCGTGTAATGGATGAAATTCATAATATTTTCTTTTCACATTTAACAATAATAGAGGCATCCAATTCTAGATATAACCGACCCAACTATAGCTAAGCTCCGCCCACTTTGCACGGGTGTTTGAACCCTGAATTCTCAAAATCTCATTTTAAATATAAGTATACAATTAAAACGCGCTTGAATATTTTAACAGCGTGTTTATTCAATTGTAAATTCACCAAATATATACAATTCGGACTGTTACTCTCAAAGACGTCCGCATAACAGTCTCTAAAGGGGCTACATATACGGGAGGGTTCGTGAGGGATGTCCCCCTCACCAAGGTGGGATCTAGGGGTCCTCCCAGGATATCTTTGAAGTCTAGACACGCTCTGAGGCTATCTCCTGCATTTCTGAAGGTAAAAATCTAAAAAATATGGATCCCTCGCTTAGTGAGTGTACAAAATATGTTTTTATCCAGATCCAGTTGGGGAGGGAGGAGCAAGTACTCATTGTCCAGATACATTTCACCCAGGGATACTCTCTGACCTTTGCCCTTTTCCAGTCGGACCTACGTCATTTGATTGTGACGTTATGCGACATATTATGATTAAGCTTAGACGTTAGATACATGAGTGACAGATCCGATGCTTCATTGTTGTACAATCCACTTCGTTATTAATTAAGCACAGCAAGCAACAAAGAGAAGCAGCTGATCGTGATAAAGCGACGACCTTTCATTTCTAACTCGCAAATATCGAACTTGGTCAACAGTGAAAATTCCATATTGGCGCATTACATATATTTCTTCCATGTGGTGATTCTCCCGCTTATCGAACGACCCATCTTGAAATTCTTTGCACGCTACACAGACGCTAATAAGTCTGATTAACTCAAGTGTTCCAATTTTGCATAAATAAATTACTTATTATGTTCACACCACATTTCCGCCGTCATATAGGCCCTAAACCCGTTCATTGACACAATTTAATAGGGCTTAGTCGTAAACGCAATCCCGACCTATGTCTGTTCCACAGACTCACAGGATCATACTGTTGGGGAATAGAAACGACTGCTGTGTCGATAGCAGTGATTGATTAAATGGTTAAAAGCTTCAGCCAATCACGGCCGTTGAAATAAAAAAACAATGCCGTTCCTTAAACAAAATCTATATATTCTTATTAGGAAGTGATGTTCCAACTTTGAAGGAAATCCAATTCACCTTTCCAGAGTACCCACCCATCATATGACGTCATAATGAACTGCGTGATGTGTACAATGACACCATAATGAATGACGTCATGAATGACGTCGATAAGTACGTCACGAATCATATTTGAAGACGGTCTATGCGTTGTTGTACAAATTGTTTGCTTTTACTATGTCATAAATATTCTGTTGAATATTTTGAAACTAATTTGACTGGGCGCTGTTGCTGCCATAGGCAGCAACAGCACCCAGTCAAATTAGTTACAAACTATTCAACAGCTTCCCTGTATAGTTTTCAGGAAATTGATAGCTAGGGAATTTGGGGATCGATCCATCCCAACACGGCGAGGTGTGGGTGGAGCTTAGCTCGAGATGGGCGGGGCATAGCTAAAATGGAAAGATCCATTGAACATATATGCTTTAAACATTATACTAGAGGCTCGCTCGTCTGGTGAGCAATAACTAACTACACGTGACTATTTGAAAGCCGAACGCGCGCTGTGTGGTTTCTAATTATAGTTTGACAAGCTTACCATCAACAGGCGTAGTAATATCGTTGTCAGCGGTTAATGCAGTAGTAACGGTTTTGCTCAATCTGATCGACACAAGGGGTTCAGTTTCATAGAAGGCAGCTTCGAGAGCAGGGTCTACTATCTGACATACCATAGGCAGTGCCACCTTATATCCTTCCGTTTGCTTCCATGACATGGCGACACAGGTTGAACTGCAATGGAATCACACATGGACACGGCTAATCGTGAACGTTATTACCGTAACATTATTTGGATTTATCATACAAACACGTCTTTCAACCAGTTTAACATTTCTCGATATGAACACACGTGTAATAGTCACAGAATGATTTTCATTGGTTAGATAACGCGTAATAATCCCACACGGCGCGCGAAACCCCAAATGCTTCTTGCCAGCGAAGACGGGATACGTTATGTTGTTGGTTTAAATTTGGTTATATATATAAATTTAAACCAACAACATAAAATAAATTTTCAGTCCGAAATAACGATGCCTTGCTTGGAATTATTTTTTGTGGTGCATTGGTCAGACCTGAGCCACAGCGCCGAAAACGATTGAACAAATGATGCGTTCAGATGCGTTCAAATTGGATCAACTTTATTTGGTCTGGTCAATTTGTATGATAAATAGAATCTCAAACCTGGCCCCATTTAATATAACTATTACCAACATCGTTGAAAGTTATCATATTTCACTCGCTAAAACTCGTGTAATGTGATAATTTTCTACTCGATTAATAATAGTGATATTAAATGAGACCTCGTTTCAGATATTCTATTAGTCCATGGGCTTCCTTGTCATTCAATCTCGTCACGTTCACTCCCTAGAATAGATCCCATCACATGGGGCAATTGCTCATTTTCACACCACTTGTGTTCGAATCCTTGTTCACCTCTTACAGTCAATCCATTCTCCGAAGTTAGTTCAGGGATATTTGGTTTTTGTAGATGGCTAGATGGTTTTGGTTGATAAGTCTACATCTTTCCTGGGGTTGAGCTTATTCTCTGCACTACCATACTTTGCCATTACCCGGGAGTGTATCACCAGTTGTCATGGGTGTCATCCTGTGCATTAGGCAGGGGGAGCCTCTAATGGGCCTTTCCATTCTAGCCATTCCCCGGCCATCTCTAGCTAAGCTCCATCCACGCCTCGCTCGTGTTGGGATCGATCGACCCATGAACTACTTCACAATCAATTTCCAGAAAACTAAACAGGTAAGCTGTTGAATATTTTGAAACTAATTTGACTGGGTGTTGTTGCTGCCTATGGCTTCAACAGCACCCAGTCATATTAGTTTCAAAATATTCAACAACGTGTTTATTAAATATTAGAGACATCCAATTTATACAACGTGTTGGACTATTAAGAGTTAAAGACGGGCCAAATAGAATCCTTTATGATGTAGTGATTATGACGTCATCCTATACGCTACTTAGCTGATTATGACGCCATATGACGTCAGAAGATAGATGGATACTCTGGAAAGGTGAATTGAAGACATGTCTCCTCTGAGGTATTCAACGACTGATAAATATAATGAACCATCAAATAAACAGAACATGCCATTGTTAAATACTGTCCACCAATGTCAAACAGGATCAAGAACATAGAAGTTACATTTAGGAAACACACAATATCGCGTGCACGTGCGTCATGAAGACGAGCTGGTGAATCAGTCATAGGCGTGGGAACGGGGGTGGGAGGGAGCAAAGAGGTGGGTGAGGGGAGGGCAATAGCCTCCTCAAGGTTTTCCTTTCCCATAGTGTATTGCCATATTACCCCTAAGTTGTGGCCCACCTATAGATTAGAAACCCCCAGGTAAAAAACCCGTTCAGACACCCCTGTCATCTGAAGAACATGGCAGTCATTCTATTGAAACCATGGCCCATGAATGTTGTATTGCTTTGTTTTCACTGTATTTATAAAAGAGATAGCACCAGCCAAACATGTTCCATGTAACATAAACAGAATGGAGCCATCTTTACCATTACCAACTCATAGTCAAAAGACTGAATATTTATTTAGATATGACCAAAATGCTGCATCATTCGACTTTTCTAAATTCTGCTTCTTTATTACTTCCAATAATGTGGTTATCTTAGCAATGAGTCTGATATAAAAGTCGTCAACCGGCCAAACCTTTTACGTAGAATCTCATCATAGGCTTGGGTCAGTAGATTGCCTCACTATTATTCTTATCAGGCATCAAATCGTATTGTGGTAGAACTTCAGTGAATCCAGAAACAATCATGCCAAATGAAAGGTTTTAATCATAGCTATGTTTGTATGTCCGCACTATGAGCGTTTACATATGATAGGCCATGTCTCGTCATACACATTCCTAAGTCAAATGTCGTTAATACATTAACACTTGCACAACATATTCTTAAGCGGTTTGACATCCCTAGGTACTCTTTAACAGTGGCCTATTTTGTTAGTAGATAGTCGATTACTACCAAGAGGTTATTCAGACCATTGGCGAGTCATGGAAAATCTCAGTGAAGCTTTGTCTTCAAATAGATAATTTTACGTGCCAAATTACAAAATGATTGTTTACACATTTTAGGTTTCTCTGTGTTAATGGCAATATGCAATGATGCAGAGAAAAAGATTACCCCAAGAATATGTGGACATATCAACCATTTCTCCACAACGAGCTTACCTTCGCGAGTACGTATTTAAGGTTACATATCAGGTGGGTATTTGAAAGGGAGGTCATCTATCAAAATAAGATATCCCTGCTCCAATTTAGCAATGGCTGGTCTGTAACTGTAAATACAGATTGGAACCTAGATGATGTGAAGGTGAGTTATTATCCAATACACCCGGGTCTGTTTTAAAGATCTGATCATGAACAGGAAGACAGTTTAACTGGTGATGATAGCAGCAATAAAGGTGGTGAATCAGAATCAGGTGATAGTGATAATGACTAATTGAGAGATGATATGTTCAAATACAATTAACAGATTTATTGTTTGGTATGTAGAGGATACACATACAAACAATTTACATGATAATTTATCACTACTTTGTCTATGGAATATCATGGTCATTTGCACTTTACTTACACCATAATTTCATTTCCTCCTTATTTAAAAAATGAGCATTCTGTCAGTTGCCATATTAGCATCATGCCATGAAGCAAATTAGGATTTGCCCTGTAGATTTATCAGATGGCGCCTATATCATTGATGTTTCATGATGTTAGCACCAAAATATTCCTTTCTTAGCATTTTACCCATCAAAATGTACAGCTGCCAGATAAGCTGTGGCGAAAATTTGTCAACCTTTGACCACTGCTGACCTAACATTTTATCTGTCAAAATGAACAATTGCTAGATTCTAAACAACGGCCAAAACTATTGGGTTTTTAGCCTCTGCTGACCTAATTACTCAACCGATTGGCACATAAAATATATGAAATTATAGAAGCTTGGGCAGGGATCCTTTTGTGTTGTTATTCATTACTCTAGCTTATGGGGATATGATGTTATGCTCATTTCATTTTAACACCCCATAATTGCATTTTTAATTTTTATAAGGGCATATTGCCAGCTGGCATAGTAACAATATAACATGAAAGAAGTGACAATTTGTCCTTTAGATGCTTCAAATGATGTCTATCACTCAGTCTTCAGGATGGTAACATCAAGATATTAATTTATTATCACTTTTAGTGCAAATTTTCTCATAGTACAAATCACTAGTACTATCTTTTGGCACAAGACGTCAAATGTGCTATATGTCACAGGTTGATTAGCCACCCTTGGCGATCGTACGCCAACGGAAGACCTAAACTGGGGTTTCATGGATCGACGTTGTTGGAAAATCTCAGTTTATTTGATGAATGGAATCTCAAACTCAGTCCAATTTCATTTAATTATTATGAAACTCGTACAAAGTGATATCAACTCGCTTGATAATAGTGATATCAAATGGGACCTCGTTCGGGATCCTTTATTTTTAATACATAAAATAGACGAATCCGCTTTTAACGTCCCTCTCTAGCTAAGCTCCTTCCATGCTTTGCGTGCGTTGGGATAGACTTATATACGTTACATCCTGAATTCCCTGAATTTCAATTTCATGGTAATTATAAAGCTTATCTGTTGAATATTCTGAAACTAATTTGACTGAGGGCTATTGCAACAAAATGTGTATTAAATAGTAATATAAAGACCATCGTACTAACATACGGCCACTCACAAAAACTTCACTGTGCGTGGCTTGATATGGGAGCGGAGTGGGAGGGCGAGGTTCGTGCAATAGGACGATGTATAAAGACATACACTTTGTGCAACTAACGAACTATTCCAGGTTCATGACGGATTATTCTTGTCAATTATGATTGTGACATCAGCCTACACGTGACGTAATTGATTATGACTGACAGATCGGATTCATCCATTCACACATATCGGGCGTTTAAACGTCAGAAGACGACTTGGTGGAACACACACATTAATAATGGTGTTATTTCTTACTTACGGTGTCAAAACGTTGAATATTTGTTTTACTGGAAGCTGTTGCTCCTCAAGGCAACGACAGGTTTCAAGCAAAATAATTTCAAAATATTCAACATGTCAGCATAATTTGCTAAGGGGTTTTAAATTCTTTCAACTTAACATCATAAGAAATGTAAACATACGATGCACCTCTAATTAACATAGGTCTAATTTCTGATCCAGAGACATGCTTCTGCTATTTAAGGTCACGTCTCCATGATAGCGGGCGGACAGGCGGGCGTACATGTGGGCGGATGGATGGGCGAATGAATGGACAAATGAGGAATGAACGAACGAATGAGCATATGAACAAACAAGTAATCGAACCAGTGAATGAGCAAATGAGATCATTCAGAGTTTGCAGTCCCGTTTTTGTTATAATTTAAAGGGTTTTTTTATTTTCCATATTTTCCGGATTTTTGGGAACACGACCAAGGTTATGAACGGTCATAATGTTTCTTGTATTAAACTTTGAGTCTATTCGAATCAGCAGTTTCCTAGATATCTACAGATCCTTCGATCCGGAACCTGTTCCCGTTCGCGTCATTCGGATCAAGGGCCAAATGGAAAATTCTCATTTATGATTAGATCCTTTGTTATGTCAAAATTTGAACTCCAGCAAATCAGGAGTATTTAAGATGCAACCCGGACACCCACTTGCACGCACGCACGCACGCACGCACGCACACAATGATAATGAGACATTTGGAGTGGACAAACAAAGAAATACTAAGTAGTAAGTAGAAATGGTAAGTAGAAGAGAGCCGCGATAAATCCAATATGATGAGGTAAATTGTGGATGTAACTTGCCCTATTTTGTGGGGTTCCCCAACGACCTCTTTTTGGTATTTATACCCTATATATGATGCCAGGCGGAGTGGTCCAATGACTTATTTCTCTGGTATCCAATATATGACATAAGGCGAAAAAGGAGGGTATTCTTATTGTCTTTATCTGTCTATTTATATAATTAACGCCCTCCCTTCCACCCCGCTATGGAGGTGGGGAGGGGGAGGGTGTGTGGGGATAGTAGGGGTGGGTGGTCCCAATAACCTAATCTTGGTGTCACTAGAAGAAACCAGGGGTGAAGAGTAAATCCGGAATTACTGATTTTCTTTTCTGTGTAGTCTCTTTAGCTGTATGTTTGCTTGATGTTATATTGGCACCAGACATGGCATTCAGATCTTTCGACCAATCAGAATTGAAGATGTCCCACGGGGAGCGGCTTGAGTGCTATGAAAGTGGGAAAATTTGTTATAACCTGTGCTTGATGCTACCCGCTACACGCCCACCACGCCCTACCACCCCCACCCCCAAGACCAAAATAACCTTCGCAATCTACCTACATAAATTGGATCTATCGTGCCTCTCTTCTATTATAGCAGTGGTCGGCATCGTGCCTTGTGCTTAGACTTACCTCTCCTTCGCTAACTCTGACTGTGCAGCTTCACTAGGACATACACTGCCACTAACCGCACGGTCAACGTTATAGAGCATCAACGGGCCCACCTTAAACATGCCGGCGGAAGTCACATCTGCCTGATTCATTAGCATGGCATTCAACACGTCCAAATATGCCTGACACGGCACTAATAATAATAATAATAATAATAATAATAATAATAATAATAATAATAATAATAATAATAATAATAATAATAATAATAATTAGAAAAAAAAAAGAAAAAAAGGGAGATGCTGACTCACGCCCTTACGTAGTAAAGTCTTGGCAATGGCGTTAGTGAACGCAATGACCTAGATAGTGGATCCGTTGGCTAAATCTGCTTTCCAGGATTATGGCAAAACTGTGTTCCCGGATGCACTTTGCGACCCTCTAACCTAGATATTTGATAGCTTTGTCCTGAAACTAATATAACACCTAGCCACACAAAATATGAACGGATGGGCCAAATTTGGTGATTATACCTACGTGTGTTCCAGATTTATAACTTAGAATGTGTATTTTGGAAGGCACTTGGTAACCTTGTGACCTAGATATTTGAACTATTGATTTGAAACAAAGTTTTCCCTCAAGCCAACAATATGAATGTATGTTACCGATTTGGTCAATCTACCTGCTTGCACTGCAGAGTTACTTACGAAAATCTGCATTCCGGTATGGACTACGTGACCGCATGACCCCGATTTTTTCACCTTTTGCCTCCATACTAAAAACTCTTCTAGCCACTCATAATATGAATGTATGAACCACATTTGGTCATGCTCCCTCATAGGATTTCCGTGATATTACCCGCCCGACCGCACTCACGCATTGCAAGCACGCACGCGCAGACAGACAGACAGACAGACAGACAGACAGACAGACAGACAGACAGCGCGACAGACAGACAGACAGACAGGCAGACAGGCAGGCAGGCATATTGAGTGAGTACATTAATGAAGCTATGGGGGTATGTCAGATGTACGAGAAAGCATACGGTGCTAAAATAAATATGGAAACATCAAGTGTTTTATGAGCGATTCCTATAGAAATAAACTGTTTTTGACAAGAAAACCAGGATTCAAAAGCTTGTTTTAAAGACTAACTGAGGCCATGTTCTCACTAGAGATTTGACCGGCGGAGCGCAATACTGAGGTATGGCACTATTCCCGATTAACTCTCCAGTGAGAACACGACCGTAGTTTATTTTGACGAGCTTTCGCGCATAAATATGCTTCATCAGGTGAAAAGTAGGATATTGACAGGGTTTATAAACACAAACTAATACAACTGAATACAAAGACAGGGATTACTTGTACAGAACTCCTTGAGACAACATTGTTTGATGGTTATGCAACACAAAGCCGTCTGAGCCCAGGTTTATGAGCGGTATGGTTTCAGAATGTAAAAGATTAGAGAGTTGTTGAACAATGGAACAGTTAAACAATGACTTAAGACAGAGTAATTTGATTGGATTAAGCAGCGGCTTTGGTTATTCTACCTCATAGGATTCCCGAGATATGCCTCGGATAAACAGATACGCTCGCACGCGCGCACGCACGCACGCACGCAGCACTGTTTTTGGTAACCTCTACTGTTGTGAAGAAAAAAATCACAACACTTTTTACATACTTTTTAATAATTTCGCACATACAATAACATTAACTTGACCTTTCCAATGAAGATGAGCTACGACTAGTGAGACTACTGCTTGCAGACACCAAACTGAGAGTACGAGTCAAGTCAGTGAAGTCTGTAGAGTTTGAGACATCAATCGGCTCCCCACATGTAGATGGGCTATCCCCTGTGCTCTTCACCTGTTACCTGGCTGCTGCATTGAAATCCGTGCGGGAAAACTCCACAAGACCAACCCCCACCCCAACCCACCCGCCCTTGATAAAAAGACTACATTTAGTCAATGCAACTTGCGTATCATTGATGATGTATAACTGTAACAGCTGGGCAGCTCCAAAGGCAGCTCTAGACAAACTTGACGGCTGCCACCGCAAACACATACACAGCATCACTGGACACCGATGGCTAGGTAGCGTAATTTCCAACGATGCGCTATACAAGATGTGTAATACGTCGCCGCTGTCTGTAAAAGTCGCCCAGCAATGATGGTCCATGTTTGGCCATGTGCTACGGATGCGAGAAGACACACCATCACAGAGAGCCTGGGAATTGGCCCTACTCGGAGCCAGAAAATACAGAGCCAGGATAGGACGTCTGCTAAGCGCGCTACGAGGTGATCTCAAGAAAGCAGGACTCGGTACTCTCAAGTCAAGAATGGACCTGAGGAAGCTAAGGATTTTGGTCACAAACGCTTAATAGTCAGTCAAGTTGTACAAATTGGATGATTTTACAACTTAATAGAGTTTGTTGAAACTAATTTGACTGTGCGCTTTTGCAAGACAAATTATTTTCACAATACGCCAGCAACAGCACACGAATTAGTTTCAAAATATTCATCAGCCCACCTGTATAATTACCTTTAAAATTGATTCTGGGAAATCAGGGTTCAAAACTATATGAATCGATCCCAACGCGCTCAACGCATGGGCGGGGCTTAGCTAGAGATGGGCGTGGCATACTATAACTGTATATCTTGCTACAAGACGCAAACTTGTAAACGAATAAATCTAATATGCCTATCGAGTTGCATAAAGTATAATAATAAATAGCGAAATAGGCATAACTAAGCTCATGACAGTGTCATTTCTTGAAAGCGGTACATAAATATACCTATCAGTAAAATATATAGATTTGGCCAGAGTAATAACATATTTGTGAAAGGCTACGCTTACCTGCTGACAGAAACAGCAGAAGAACTGTTGCAGAGAACATCATGACGGCAGATCAGCTGAGATACTAGGAACTTGGCGAAGATCGGATCGTGTGGAGAGACGCGAACTGGTCAGACATTTTATAGCATTTCTAAACAATAACCAGGCGGCTGTCTGAAAAAACCCCGGCACATTTAACAAAAGTATATTATTTTCTTATTTGCTAAATTCATCTGAATAATCTGGTTGGGTCTGAGTCACCGCTTGCTGTTTGCTAACGCTTTTAGCACTATTCCCTGTGAAGGGATGCTGGTTGCATGCCTGGAGCGCGTGAAGTTCGACAGTGACGCTGCTGAAGTAGGCAATGTTCTGTTTAATCAGCAACACCTCCGATGTACAGTCAAACCTATTCATAACGGACACTATGTGTGATCACTAGAAACACGTACGCAGGAAGGCAGACAGCAACAGCCTCCAGTTAAATCAGTTTCGAAATATTCAACAGAATATTCGCTTCATCATAAAGAATTTGTCGTTTCTGATCTATGCGGGTTAAATGGTAAATGGTAACATCTCAGAGCACTTCAGTCATAAATGACATAATGGAGCAATCCGATGTGTCACTCAACTATATGACGTTATAATCACGATACGTCTCTTAGTAGCTGACGTTACAATCAAAATGACGTCACGATGTCCGCCGCGAAAATAATAATAGTCCGTCTCGAAAGTCTATGAATTATGCATCTTTATTGAATTTAGACTTTATTAAATTTTCTGTTGAATATTTTGAAATTAATTAGATTTGGAGCTGTTGCTAATGGGCAGCAAAAGCACCCTCCCCAACAGTCAAATTAGTTTCAAAATATTCAACAGCTTAGTTGAATTGTCACCATGAAATTGAAATTCTGGGAACTTCGTGCTCAAAGTGTTAAAATCAATTCCAACACACGTACAAAGTCGGCGGGGTTTACCTAGAAATGGTCGGGGAATAGCTAGAAATGAATCCCTTCATTACTGCAACACCTTACAACAATACAACTAAACAGCAACACTCAGAGAGCAACTGCTTAGAAGGACATTTTCCCCACAGATTTATAAGTACCAAGTAAAAATCCACATCAGTTCTATGTAATTTTGTAAATCAGCTCTAAAATGGTTAATTCCAGTAACAATGAAGCTGAATTCGAAAATATGAAAATATGTCAAGGCGACAAGGTTGAACCTGAGACGCAAGTCTACCTTTGCGGCAAGACTCTTATATTAAATTGACTTGAAGTTTACTAACAGTATTGACATTAATCGACCCATACGCGCCTCACAAACATATCCTTTTGATGGCAGGTCCAGGTCAAAGGCCTAGCTAATAAGGGCGGTAGGGATAGTGGGTAGGGTGGGGTGTATAATATCCACATTTGTTGTTTAATAATGCATATCCCTCGTGGTTTGAATCGAGCGTAATGTATTCATTTATAATTATTCACACGCCATGCTTTTTAAATGAAATTTCCGCCACTTTCCGGGATGAAGAAGATTTCACACGACCTTGAAGGGAGGTAGGGATCGGAGAAAGGGGGGGGGGAGGTTGGGAAGAAGAAGAAGAAGAAGAAGAAGAAGAAGAAGTAGAAGAAGAAGAAGAAGAAGAGGTAGCATAGCGGATATTATTTGATTTAACTTCACGCTATGTCGCATGGTATAATTCGTTTCATTTTCCGTAAAAGGACACGTGTTTAGCGGTGGCGCTTTATATACAGCCAACCCTGTCTATAACGGTCCTGGGCATTTGGGTCCCAAAGATGGTGCTCTTTAAGACAGGTGACGTTTAGAAACCACCATTACGCGTGCCCATAAATATAGATAATGGAGGAATCCTGTATTAGCCATGCCACGCCCATTTTTAGCTAAGCTCCACCTCCACTCGATGGATCCATGCACTCAATGACTATATATTCCCAGAAAACTATGCATGTAAGCTGTTGAATATTTTGAAACTGGGTGCTGTTGCTGCCTATCAGCATGTTTATTAGTGCACAGGTATGAAGGTCGTCTAGCCAACGGACCAACGATTATGCGTTCGTGACGAACTGATCTACGTCATTCATAACGTAATTGATTATGACGTCATCATACACGTCACATAGTTAATTATGGCGTCATATGATTAATGGATAAACTGGACAGGTCCATTATTTTTAGGTATGCGTTATGATCTCTGTCATCTGAAACGTAACGTCTACTCAGATGGTAAATGAGATTCATATCCACATAACAGGTACTACAGTACAGCTGATAAATAAGTAGGTATGTTTCCAAAGCAAAATCATAAAACAGGCCTACAATGGACCTTTCCATTTTTAGCTATGCCCCGCCCATCACTAGCTAAGCTCCACCCACACCTCGCCGTGTTGGGATTGATCAATCCCCGAATGCCCTAGCTATCAATTTCCTGAAAACTATACAGGGAAGCTGTTGAATATTTTGTAACCAATATCGCACCAACAGCGCCCTGTCAAATTGGTTTCAAATTATTCAACATAATAATTATTAAATAGTAAAGGCATACAATTTGTACAACAACGCATAGACCGTCTTCAAATATACGTTCGTGACGTACTTATCGACATCATTCCTGAAGTCATTCATTATGATGTCATTCTACACAGTATCACGTAGTTGATTATGACGTCATATTATGGGTGGCTACTCTGGAAGGGTGAATTTAAGTGCGATGTAAGAAATGTTCTGTTGAATATATCGAACATTATTGGATTGGAAGACAGCGCTGCCTTAGGTATCAATGCCGTTCAATCAAATTATGCTCAAAATATTCAACAGCATGTTTTATTTTGGTTTGGAACCAACTTACGCTATTTCTGAGCTGTACTGTACGCGAGCTCTTTCCCATTTAACATTTTTCGAACTATAACTTTGCCCCAAAATATGACACCGTCCCTAAAATATAATACTATCCTTTTGAGAACTGCGGCAGTGTACACCGATCTAAAACACGAAAATTAATTACACGTCTAGTGCTGCTGGTGAAGTAGCATACACACTAGTACCAAAGCATACTTTTGCAAATCAATTTTGAAGGAACTTGCAAAAAATAATAGCGCTAAACCGTATTTCCAAAATGTTGGTCCGGATACCAAGATAATTAATAATGCGGAAAATTAGTTACCTTTCCTGGATGTACACATTCTTTGAGTGCAGCTTTAATGCCGATGCCAGTCACTGCTTCATCATGAATTTCCGTTAGCTGGCTACCTCACTTTGGTATGTTCTTGTGGATTTACGTAACATCATTGGTTGGTAGACCGCTTGTCTATGGTAGCCCTCGCTTGGCTAATGGTTGTTTGCGATTGTAAATTTTTATAGCCTCCTGGACTTTCAGGTGAATGCACTGGAGTCAATTATAAGATCCACTGTGACCAATGTGAGGGGACATATATATGTGGAACCAAAAGCCCTCTCAGCACCAGAGTAAAACAGCATCTCAAAGATAATTCCAACTCGGCTGTGGAAGAGCACACAGGAAGCACTGGAAATACAATCACTGCCCTTAAATTAAAATCTGTTGCAAAATCAGTATGTATTTGGAGTTAATGAACCTCTGATACCATATGACTGACCGATTGTACCGACCTGAAACATCTCCATTCATGGATCTGAATAATGGAGCTTTCCAGTTTATCCATCCATCATATGACGTCATAACCAAGTACGTGTCGTGTATGGTGGCGTTGTAATCAATGACGTCACGAATGATGTAGATAGGTGCATCACGAACGCATAATTGGTGACGGACGAAGTGTTGTTGTACGAATTGTATGTCTTAAATTTAATAAACACGATGGAGAATATTTTGAAACAAAATTGACTGGGCGCTGTTGCTGCCATGTAACTACTTACCTGTATAGTTTTCTGGAAATTGATAGTCAGGGAGTGCAACGATCGATCGACCCCAACACGGGCGACGCGTATGTGGAACTTAGCTAGAGATGGGCGGGGCATAGCTGAAACTGGAAAAGGTCGATTGACAGCGCATCTTATTTACCTCAGTAATATCTGATCAACCAACTTACAGATGACGTGTATCTGTTCCAGGTGGGAAATTCTAATTAGCTCACGCAACTGGTACCGGATTCCCCCTCATTTAGTCAATGCGGTATTCTTTGCATTTGGTATAACTAGGAGAAACTGTAGCGCCCCACATTTGCAAATTTAACTGAAAACATTAACTGTGTCATATCCAGACCGTATATCTATATTCCTAGCAATGCATTACATACATCTTTCCCAACCGATGTACACACCAACATCATTGAAAACAAGGAACCTGATGTGCGTTGTTGAGCCACGCTTACGAAACACATCGCACAGAATTTTGCTGACGAGAAAAATGATGACATATACATGTGTTCTGATGAGTGATCATTATGAATGTCATGTGCTGAATGCTTGCACTGAAGTAAGATGCATATCTGTTTTTTATTTGTCACCCGCAAAGAGTGTAAGGTGGCTTGTTAGTCGATCTGTCACTTGCTGCGTCCGTCGGCCTGTCAAATTTTTAACGCTTTGCTATAACAATATGTTTTTCTAATTTAATAAACATTCTGTTGAATATTTTGAAACTAATTTGACTTGACGCTGTTGATGCCATAGGCAGCAACAGCACCCTCCCAAACTAGTCTGATAATTTTCAACAACTTACCTGTACAGGTGTCTGGAAAATTGAGACTCAGAGAGCGCAGGATCAATTGATCCCAACACGTACAAAACGTGGTTGGAGCTTAGCTATATATGGGCCGGGCATAGCTAAAATGGATTCCTCTATTTCTCGCTTCTTCTGAGTTTCGAAGGATCTTTGTTGCTTCCTTATAGCTTCGACATTTAATGAATAGTTTGAGGAAGATTTTTGTATCGGGGCGGAGACTGATATTGTTAGTCGTCTCTATGCATATTCTTCAACTACATTTTTTGCTCCATCTTAAACTGAATCCTTGCGGTGTCATTCAGGAAACATTTCAAGACTTGATTCCTGTAGGATCTGTGCATTATAATTTCTCTTTATTTCAATTCCAGGAATAGTATCCATGATTTCTGTAAAGTGTGATCTCTTCCCTGGCGATGTAAGCGGTGTGTAGCAATCAGGTTATCAGTCTTGTATAGTTTCTTGTCTAGGATTCTCCAAGCTAATGTGGCTTTATGAACGAAGTTCGTTCTTTTCAGCCGACTCTTCAATGGGTGTCTCTTCATATGATGTATTTGAATACCATAGAACTTCGGATGTGGGATAAACATCTTGCAATTGTTTCTCTTTCTACAGACTGCAGTTCAATTGTTGTTTCAATTATTGCAATGGGTGGGGCTTTCATCGCACCAGTCATTATTATCAGACTATCGTTTTAGACATTCCCCACGTTGTGTAAAGGTTGTTCCTCGCTGCAGTCACTCACACTGTCATGTGTCGGTACTCAATGGATGAATGTAGGCTAACGTTACAATCAATCAAAATGCGTAATGAATGATATAACTAAGTCCGTTATGAACAGTCAGTTGAACGAATTGGGTGTCTTTACCATTTAATAAACATTCTGTAGAATATTTAGAAAAAAATTTGAATGGGCAACAGCTCCTAGTCACATTAGTTTCAAAATGTTCAACTTCTTAACTGCATAGTTACCTTGAAATTGGAATTATGAGAATTCATGGCTCAAAGTCTATAAATCAATCAAAACACGCGAAAAGCGTGGGCGGGGCTTGGCTAGAGATGGGCGGGCCATAGATAAAAGTGGATTCATCTATTGTTGATCTCACATATCCAACATATGTCTACTTCAACATGCTCCCAGCCCCACAATTTCATGGTCGCTTATTTCTTTAGCAGTACTCTCCTCACAATACTTTGAATTAGGCATGTTTCGCATTGATATTTCTAGGTCACCATCTACTCCTAGATACTGCCAAGTTAAGCCGGTATTTCTCTTGTGCAAGATATAGCCAAATTCTTTGTAAAATTGACGGCTTGAGGCTTAGTCGACAGAAAGAATACAGCATCGGTGGCTTTTCTCCAATTGACCTTCACCATCATGGCAACAGTGTTTTGCAGGACACCTTGAAGCCATACCTTTGTAATTTCAGTATGCACCTCTTAAATTACCAAATTGCAAGATTATGTGAATACATAGCTGCGTATTGAACAATTTGGTGACAGTACCTCACCATATAGTGCATCTGTATGCAATTACTGAATTTCTTTACTTGAGCCTTGTGATCGTGAATGTATTGTTGAATCCATCTGATCACTCACCTATGAAGGAATACACTTTTAGCGATGCCGGCCGATCGCTAGCTAAGCTCCACCCACACGTTGCCAGTGTTGGGATCAATCGATCCCTGCACCTTCTGAATCTCAATTTCCAGAAATCTATACGAGTAAGCTGTTGAATATTTTGAAACTAATTTGACTGGGTGCTGTTGCTGCCTATGTTTATTAAATAGTAAAGCCATTTCGTACAACAATGCTTAGTCCGACATCAATTAAGCGTTAGTGATGAACTTGGCTATGCCATTTATGACGTAATTGATCATGACGTCATCATACTCGTCACGTAGTTGATTATGACGTTATATGATTGGTGGATATACTGGAATCATCTATTGACATTACTCTGTTGTAATTTTAGTAATAGCCCACCACCCGGACAAATGCCTATTCCATATTGACCCAGCCCACAACCATCTGCTTCTTTTTGGTAAAACCTATTGGATCTCATGTGCAATAAGAATGTTTTGGTCTTCTATAGACCGAGATCTTCCTAAGAATATCTACTCCTCAATGATAATGTTTCCCGTCTCTAGAAACCAGACAGAACAGCATGTTCTCTTTCCTAGGCACTCGGAACAATTGGAGAGGAACTAACAGCATGCCAACTAATGACAGCGAGAATTCTGTGAACTGACCACTATCAAAACGGATATAATACGGATACGCATGGACCAGTTAGAGTACCTTGATTACTTGATGCACTAACTGCGCTGAAACTACAAGGCATCTGCTATAGTGTAATTGTAAAAATATTAACATGAAGTGACTCACCTGTTTACTTTGATGTTTTCTGCCAGACAGATGTATCAGAGGTTCCATGTGGTGATCATCCGCCATGGGTAGAATCTTTGCAATGCCATCGTAAGCAGTGCCTCGCGGGTCAACTAGGAGTGCCGAACTCTCAGTTATAATTCTGATCGTCAAGGACCCTTCGGACTGACGCTCTTGTCAAGTAGCCAAGATGAGTCAAACAGTTTGCCTATTGTGGAGACGAAATTAGAGATTGTATGGATCATTTTCATTTTCAGGACGCTCTTCCCTTGCAACAGAGGGATTGATCTGTTGCTCAAGCATCTGACGTCATGATCAAATGGACCATGTGGTAGCTGACGCCGTAATCAAAATGACGTCCGCAAGGAAGGCGGCAATAGTTCATCACGAACGTGGGTTAATTGTATCTCACTGATAGATTTACAATTTACTACACATTCTATTGGATATTTTGAAACTAACTTTTGACTGAGAGCTGTTGTTACAACAGGCAGCACCCCTCCAGTCACATTAGTGTAAAATACTCAACAGCGTAACTGTAGAGCTACCTTGAAATTTAGATTCCATGAATTCAGGGTTCAACGCTTCAGATCAATCCCAATCAAGTTTTGTAGAGCCAAGCAGGAATTGGGCGGAAATGGATCGCTCTATTCATTGTGTTCTCCTCTGGTCTCTGCTACTTTCCACATATAATTTTAAAAGTATTCTTGTTATTAGGATTTGTTAAAAAAATCTTATAAATGTGACCGACATGCATACAAACTGAATGCATCGTTAGAATGCTTTCCATTACATACTGGTGTAGGATATCCAGCCAAATTATCTTGACAATGCCGACATCCATAACGACCGTGCGCATATCCACCCTATTTGGTCGATGTGTTAGATAATAAACCCATAATAGAAAGATATCGTCTAATCCGGGTAATTAATCTGCAAAGGTGAATATTAACGATTTTATGCCTATTGCTTAAATAATTACAAGAATAGAATAATATTATTTTTTATTGCTGTTATTCGTAATATAATTGTATTGCCAACAGTTGTGTCTCTGCGGAAATCATCACGTGAAATGTTAGTTGCTGCATTTAATTCTTCTCGTGCCCTATGTATCAGGCTTCGGTAATTTTATTTGAACAAGCGTAGCCCCATGATTGCCCATGTTGAGAGAAGGCAGCAAACAACCATTGAGAAAATTATATCGAAGTTCAAGATTATTATGACCGCGTATTGTTGCTCGAAAGTTAATTTTATTGCTCGGCTTCAATTGCGCTTCTTGTTTAAGATGTGAAGGATAATTGCGAGGAATAATTAACAATTTCTGTCATTGTGGGTGGAATGAAAGCTTTTGGGGATGTGCGGATTAGATGTAACATGGCCATTACTTCCATAATGGCAAGGTGAAAGAACAGTATGGAACCCCCTCGAGTCTCTGTACGGTCCTGTTGCGTGTGTCTCGTACAGGAGACCATATACGCGCGGTAAGATGAAACAAGTTCGTTCCAGCCTGCACTAAATGAGGAGCCACCGCTCTTTCATGATATCAATGAAGATTGTAGTAGCAACTTGTCAAGGTAGGCAGGCTATAGTAGATACTATTCCAAAAACGGAATCCTATGCTCCAGATGGACGTTCCTTGCTCTACCTTTTACTATGGAAAAGAGGAGACACACATGACTCAATAACCCAGTCATCATTCTGAAGGCATTACTATGAGCCATTATGATTTAGTAAATGTGGTAATTGTTGTGTGGTGCAGAGGAACGGGTTCATTGGCTGGCACACCGCCTCACTAACTTGTCACATATGATCGTATTCGCCATTCCAAAAGCGTATTGACGGTAGTTCTATTATGAAACCTTGCGCAAATACATGTATATTATATGGCCAGACAAGTAGGGGTCCCTGATGATATGTGTGGCCAATTTATTACTATTGAGCTGTGTGCAGATCCACTTGCATCCTTGATCTATAAATTATTCAGTGAGAATGTTGTTACTACAAAATATTACTTACACCAGAACGTATTTCTCCAACTGCATTGTCTACAAACTCCTACTACGAGATCATGGTCTGGGTTGGAAAGGAATATTATATGGGTACTATGAACAGGCGTGCAAACGTGAGGACAATCAATTTATGTCCACAATGTCGAGAAAGAAGGTTAGCCGTGACAATACCTTGAAAGCGCCTCATTGCAACTGCTCAACTGCTTCCAGTACACCCCACTGTAGTTACTGCGGCGATGGACTACCATGCACTGCTGTTCATGGACCATGTCAACAATATCCCCGGTCAAATTAGTTTCAAGATATTTAACAGCCCACGAGCATAGTTACCTTGACATTTAGATTCTGGGAATTCAGTTTTCAAAGTTCATAAAAATAAACGTGTTTCATGGAATATAATTATTGTTTGCATTAGCAAACAAAATATTATTTTACACTCACCGGGACTTTAAGTTGACAAAAACGTTATCCTGGTCCAGACAGTCTTAGCTACATCCTAGCGATAACGATAAAAGATGGCCATTGCTACAAAAATAAATAAATCACACTCATGTTTAGTCAAGCAAAAGGAACAAGACGTAGAAGAAGTAGATTCTTCGGAACAGGGTGTTTTATGTAGCATAAAGTTGCTATGCCTACAGATAATACGCAGTAGCCAAAGACTGGGTAGTCCGAGCTTTCTATGATCGTAAGCCAACCATCCGCAGACAACGATTTGCACATACACACACTGGTATATCTTTCTAAATATCTGACAGTGACTGGTTAAAGTTCAGAGAATGTTATGTCTAATGACTAAGACATGCTCTTCGTGAATGATGCAACAAGTAGTATGGTAGCTGATTAGCAAAAAGATAAAACGTACCTAATTTCTGAGGGAGATTATGTGGCCAGTACAATGATAGATTTAAGATGATCAACGGTCCATTAGGAAGCCTTTTAATCTTACTTTCGTGTTGTATCTCCTCGTCACCATTGCTTTTGTGGTTGCTGTCACTGTCCTCATCCACCTCTTGTGCTAGAACAAAACAAGCGTTAGGAGATAACACAATTGTTATTGTTGACTGTGCACAGATGAAAAGACAAGAGAGTAATATATAAAGCTGACAAAGTGTGATTGTTCAACAGACGGGCATGTTAGTTTACATAAATGTCTTTATTTTGAGGGCAAGAACACACATTTCCCATTATTTCTGTATAAATTCTCTGAAATAATTCCACACATTATTCTATATGCCTGTGTCTGTTACGTGGGAGTGGGCATTGCACTCGGGTCTGTCCGTCTCTATTGCCGGAGCGTTATCTAAAAACTACTGGCTCTATTTGGCTAAAATTTCACCACAATGAGGGAACTTGCCGTGTAAGAGGATTTCGAGACTTTGGCCATGATCCGGTTAAAGAACCCGGGTCACGATCAGATCAAATTCTGGATTTATGGATATCTCGGAAACTATTGATCTGATTTGGCTCAAATTGTAACACGAGAATGGATGTCACCATACACCAAGATTCCACAACATTGGGCGTGTTCACCCCAAATCATGAAAATTCGAGAAAATCTGGTACATCCAAAAGAATCCGTAAACATATTACAATGTGGGAGAAATGGAAAGGCGAGGTTCTGCAATCTCAGATGGTTCTTGTTTCCTTTTCTATAAAATAACATTATTTCCGAAGCAACACATGGACATATTGTTTATATGTGAGTTCTATTGTTTAAATGCATCACTTAAAGCAAAATACATTTCAACTGTACCCCATCTGAAATAAATAAGAGTCACAGTCGGCAAAATGGCAAACCAAATATGGAAGGGAATTCAAAACAAAAAAGATTGAAAATGCATGTGTTGCTTATCTTCCTCACCACTTTCCGCGACAAGATCATCTTCGCTGCAAGCAACATCTAATCGGTATCAATCACCCTCCTTTTATTAGGCAAATTCTCGGGAGTGGTACTGCTTGTTGCATTGTATTGAAGAGAGCCACCGCCTAGCAATAAGATATGAGTGTGTGTTTTATCTATTGCAGCACCACTTGTGAGCATGGCAGTAGAGCGCTGCCGACTCACTTCTTTATGCATGCCATTTTTTAAATCCTAGTTCTTTGGATTGTATTTGTCCAGGAAAATCCGCAGACGGACTTCATCGACTGATGATAACTTCTCTTTGACGTACATCTCACCAACATATTTCTCTAGTTATACAACTGATGAATCCAGGTTTTCAGTCAATCATATGACGTAGGCTGACGTCAAAATCAATTACGTCATAAATGACGCGATATTAAACGCTTAATATTTCGTCAAGTTGTACGAATTGTATGTCTTTACTACTTAATAAACAGCAACCCGTCAAATTAGTTCAATACAATCAACAGCGTCTCCGTATAGTTTTCTGGAAATTGATATTCACGGAGTGCAATAATCCATCAATCCCAACACGGGGAGAGCGTGGGTGGAGCTTAACTTAATGACGCGCTGAGTTTACGTTGATATATGTGTGTACGTTGTATATTTGCAATTCAGCTTCTATCCATATTTTCAGTGATTGATCAACGATTTGGTGACAACCCGAAGTAAAACCGAGTCTGCATCAGATGTATGGAGAACTAATTTGTTCTAAACATTATTCTATGTGCCTGTCAAAAATTTACAATCTTGGAAACCTACCAGCTCCAGGCCGGTATGTTTCCAAGATTGTAAATTTTTGACTGTCAGCTTCTTGACGGTTTCTGTACAGCGTAACATTTATATTCTTAACTACTCTACCGGCCAGCATTCTGTATTCTAACATAGTTACATAGTTAGCGATGATAGACCTTTGTTGAAACACGTGCTCCAAGTCTTTCTCTTGCCGGCCGTTGACAAGGAACTCAATTAGGGACATCCTGGAGGACTGAAGTACTGTTAGTTTGTTGTTTCTCGGCTGAACCAGCGATCTGGTATTTTTATGTAGTTAGTATCCTAAAAGTAGCCTTCGTGATTGTCTATTTATAAAGCATTTCAGGTCCAATCGTTGCTTTTGGTTTAAACGTGATTTATTTTGTTCAGATGGAAGCACGATAAGACTTAGAGTCTTATGCCCGTGTCTCCCATACACATACAGATTATTCAAAACTTTTTTACAACAAAATGGCGGCAAATCATAATAGTTTAATTAATTGTAGTCTATTGGTGTGCATAAGTGTGTGGATGTTGAGTGTGAGGTGGGGGAGAGTAGGAAGAAAGACCGAGATAGAGAGAGAGGAGGAAAGGGGGGGGGGAGAGGGTGAGAGATAGAGAGAGCGAGGAATAAGATCAAATGGAAGAATAGCAGAGGTGAGCTCTAGGTGCTGCCTTCGCCCCGACCTGTACGTGTTGGGCTGCTGTCCATTTACACCTTAAACTATAAGTTCGCGAACGGGAAGCTACTGAAAGCGGTTGGTGTTAATTATGTATTGACATACCGTATTACAGATCAGTTTATTCATTTCCAAGTTGGCAGTGTAAGTCCCGTATAGAAGCTGGTTGACCGTAAGATTAGCAAGAGAAATATCGTTCAAGGGAAGCTGATTTTGGAAAACGACTCTTTGCTCGTTAAAAAGGGCACAATGTAAGAGGTAGTGGTTTGTAGATTCATCATTGTGCCCACAAGAACAACTGGCAGATTCCGACAGAAAGTTGTCAAATAGATGTCGGTTTAAAGAACTACAACCATTTCGGAGCCTGCATAGCATTATGTTGGCAAACCGTTGCTTTTGAAAGTCATGCGCATGGAAAATCTTATTCATCAAGCCAAGGCACATACCAAAATATCAAAATTGGACAAAATGCATAGCGAGTTGGACTATTTAGTGACAATATGCTACGGTTTATTATTTACGATTTACCACGACTTTTTTTTTTTTCCAATTTCGATCCGCGTCGGTTATGAAGGTAACTGAAGCCGCATTGGCAGAACTGTTTGTGGAGTCGACTCCATAGGTGATGTCAGACCTTATGCCTCGGGAATTGGGTATATTTTATCATTTTTCTAGTATACCTCCATATTTCTTGGTTGACAAAGTCTGGTTCATGTAGCCTATGGGGTATACTAATCCCCTATTGGGCTCTGGCAGGGCGGTTCCTTTATGATGGTTTGACCACTCCATCCTCTTAAAAGTTGATGATCCTTTTTATTTTTGTAATCTATCACCATGCTACAGTTTATTTGCCGAAGTTTTCTTCATGTAGCCTATGGTGTTAAATGAAGCCACTCGGGGGTTCTTTGTGGTGGAGTGCATTTACTGATAGCCTGGGCACACCATTCGCTCAAGTATTGTGATAGTTTTATCATTTTCGTATAATCTAACATGGTACTAATTTGTATTGACAAAGTTTGGCACATGTACCTTACGTCAGATACAATTTCCAGTATTGCAAACATCGTGCTGGAAGGAACATCACATTTGGACATATCTAACACAACTTGAAGAGAGGCGCACATTCCTCTGTGCGGGTGGTGTGGGGGATCTGTCAGGGTTGTGTGGTGGATCTGTCAGGTTGATGTGGGGATCTGTGCGGGTGGTGTGGAGAGAGAAAATGTTTTCGAACATTACCATACATAGACCTGCTCACACGCCATAAGGGGAGGGATCTATTTCTAACTATGGCACGCCAATTTATAGATTAACTCCGCCCACTTTCAGGCTTGTTAGAATCGGCAAGGTAAGATTTTGACTTTTTTTAAACTAATTTGACTGCTGGCTGTTGCTCCCAACCATATTTCTTTCAAAAACTTCAACAGAATGTTTCTTGAAATGTAAATTCATCAAAAACATAGGCCCCCTACAGTTCGTGCACTTTGTAATGATCTTTTCGATTTTCGTTAAGTCAAATATATGATTGTGACATCAACTAACTAGTGACGTACTGGATCATGACGCCATATAGTTGAGCGACACATCGGATCCCTTCAGTTCACCACTCTTAGGAAAAACGACGTACAAGTGTATTTCTGGCTGGGTGTACATATTTACCTATTTGCAAGTACATATAATGATCGACCATATAGTGACAGAACTGTACAATTATACACTGACCGAATTAGTGTGTCAAATAACCAATGTTTGTCGTCGTTATCGTTGTTATCCTCATCGATTGTATGTTATCTGAGATCCCAGTCTTATATGTAAATACATTTACTATTGATATAGACATGCCCATACATAGCAGCTATTTATTGTACGGGTGGTGACAATAGAGCAAAATAACCAACTTTAAAATCATATTTGTTTAATTGATCAATGTATATAGGGGAGTGATATTTTAACAACTTCCCCCTCTTTCTTATTAAGGTAAATGAGCAGGACTGACTAAGATGTACAGACAAACGAAGAAGTACCGAAGCCTTAGAAAAAAAATATATCACGTCACGATATCTTAGCCTATACCTGCAAGCCCCAGATTGACCAGGTGCCTCGCTAATGGATGGATCCGATCTGCCTCCCATGTATATGACGTCATGCTCAATTACGTCACATGTAGGACAACGTCACAATGCATAATGACGTATCTAGCTCCGTCATGAACATTGAAACGTCCGTCATGTGTACCAATGGTTCGTACTTCCATCACTAACTGCATAGACACTCTTTAACTGCTTATCTAAATAGAGATGGCAACTATAGCATCAGGAAAACCAGATCATCTCCGAACACGAACGAGAATTTGTTTCACCAACACTACCGACACATTTACAATCCGAGAACAACTCCACTGCATGACCAGAATGACTACTAATTGTTCCACCAAAATACTACCCCTTGTGTGACAGAGTATTCACCATGACTAATATCCATCAGTTCAACCAATTGCCTTCCTGAGAGATAACCGAAACATGTATCTTGATGACAAAACCAATGTTTACATTCAGCGTAACATGCATCCATAAACTTTAATTTGTGCAGGCTTGAGTTGTTGTTCTCAGAAATAACATCTACTCTCACTAACAAATAGACAATGTCATTTGTGATAATTTAAGAGGTAAGTAGAAATACTGTAACTTACAAGACTACTGTTGGTGTTATACTGATTGTCATAGCTGTACAGAGAGGGTTAGATCTGACAGTATTGCACTAATGGTGTATTGGATGGCCTGATACGTTAACACAAGGCGTGCAATCTGCTTGTTCTGCTGACTGGTAGACCGATTGGCTGACTGATGGATGATACAGATGTAATCTTCTTCTCATTCTTCTTCTTCTTTTTCTTCTTCTTCTTCTTCTTCATCGTCGTCGTCGTCGCCGTCGTCGTCGTCGTCGTCGTCGTCGTCGTCGTCGTCGTCGTCGTCGTCGTCGTCGTCGTCGTCGTCGTCGTCGTCGTCGTCGTCGTCGTCGTCGTCGTCGTCTTCTTTTCTTCAATATCACCATCTTCTGACTCTTCCTCGGTACTCAGTCCTGCTTCTGTACGACAAGTCCGCAGTTGTGAGTATTAAGGGAGTTATGGTTGTTAGGACACACTAAAAGGAATTCTATAGTTCTCTGTGAATAGGCTGTCTAGTGGCGATCGAAATGCATGGGCGAACCGGGATCAGCTTTGCTGGACTGTGTTCAGGAACTGTATTGTACATGTTGTTTATGGCCAGGCTGTACATTAAACTGCCTCTATAGCTGCATAGTTGTTGCAGGCCTGCAACATTAGGTATAGACAGGTCTATTGGGCCAACCTGCAGCTATCGGGCTTATTTTTGTAAATATGTTATTTGTTCTTTTCATTAATTAAACTTAATTAGACTGACCATGATACATATGATTCCATATTACTATTATAAGGCAAACCATATAATCTACTAAACATCTATACAGCTCAGGAAATGTGTTGATACGTGAATAGAGAATAGATGATCGAAGAATGGAGGAAGCCAGTTTTAGCCATGCCCCGCCCATCTCTAGCTAAGCTCAACCCACGCTTTGTCCGCGTCTGGATCGATCGATCCCGGGACTCTCTGAATATCAATTTCCAGAAAACTTTGCAGGTAAGTCGTTGAATATATTGAAACTGAATCTCAATTTCCAGAAAATTATACATGCAAGCTGATGAATGTTTTGAAACCAATTTGACAGGGTGCTGTCGCTGCCTTTGGCAGCAACAGCGCTCAGCCAAATTAGTTTCAAAATATTCAACAGAATGTTTATTAAATAGTAATAAGACAGACAATTCGTGCAGGTGGATGGATTATTACGCGTTTATGATGGATTTAGATAGGCCATTCATGACCAAATTATTTATGACGTCAGCCTGAACGTGAAGTTGCTGATTATGACGTCATATGATTGACTGCAAAACTGAATTCATCATTCAAAGTTATATTTTAGTATGTCATGTTCTGTGGCTGCTGTCAACACGATATGCATTAGTAAAGTAACACAATACCTTTAGAAGAAAAGTGTTTTTGTAATGTCAATAGTCCATATATTCACCACTTGTCCATTTATTAACCGCTCACAACAATAAAGGACATTGTATGGATAAAGACTGTTCGTAAAACACGGGTGGTGGATCCAAACACTTTCGACGGAGGGTGTTCATAGACAACTCACGGCCCCCAGATCGTCTATCTGGGTAGAACAAAGCCGATTAGGCTTATGGGGTGTGTGAGTTTAATCCCTGAAGTATCTCTGAAACCAGACGTTATGTAGTGAAGTCTATGGGCTATATCAACAATGGAACGATCTGCTATGTCACTCATGTATATTACATCATAATCAAATAGTCATATGTTAAATGACGTCACAATCAAAATGACGTAACGTAAGTCTGTTGTTAAGGGGGCAATAGCCCGTCACGAGGCTGAATGAATTCTGTCTCGGATCAATGTGCAATTTAATACACATATTGCTGAATAATTTCGCAGTAACAGTTCCGAGCCAATTTTGTTTCAAAATACTGAACAGCTTCGCAAGTTCGTTGTATAGTTAGGCCCGACCTTGATATTTAGATTTTGGGAATTCAGGTTTCAAAGTTTGAAATCGATTCCTACTCGCGTAAATTGCCGGCGGTGCCTAGCTAGAAATGGCAGGGACAACGCTAGAAATAGACCCGTCAATGGAGGAATCATGTTTCTCGGTCAATCATATGCCGCCACATTGTATGTCTTTACTATTTAATACACATTCTGTTGAATATTTTGGAACTAATTGGACTAGGCGGTGTTGCGGCCATATGCAGCAACAGAACCCAGTAAAATTTGTTTCAAAATATTCAACAGCTTATCTGTATAGTTTTCTTGAAATTGTGATTTAGAGAGCTCAGAGAAAAGCGTGGGTAGAGCTTTGCTAGAGATTGGCGGGGAATAGCGAGACCTGATTTCCTCCATTATTACGCTGGGACGCCCAAAAGCAAAGGCGTGGATTCGAAACTTCCAAACCCTCACTCTGGATCTGTCCCTGCATGGGCGTGATATTACACATTTGTTATAGTATTAAATAAATCGTGAGGACAAATGACGATCGTTCATTAAGACACCCGTTTTAAAAAAGTGATAAAATGATGCATTCGTGTTTGTTTCAAGATTGAGGCTTAGGCCTATTCCACCATTATACGCCGTTGCCATAGTTTTGCTGTTAGCTTTAAAGCAGCACATGACTTCATAAAGACTATCTACCCCACGAGTACCAGCATACCTTCCATCGATTACTACAAAAACACCATTTGCAGAAACAATATCATAAGACAATATCAAGATAACTATACAGGTAAGGTGTTGAATATTTTAAAACTGCTTTGAGTCAAATGTAAAGACATACAATTCGTACACTTGACGGACTGTTAAGCGTTCATGACTGACTTCGATACGTATTTCATTACGTATTTTAATTGTGACGTCAGCCTACCTGTGACGTACTTGATTATGGCGTCATATACTTGAGTGACAGATTGGATTCATCCATGTATTTTCAGTTAACCACTGTTTCTGTTTGAATAATAATAATAATAATAATAATAATAATAATAATAAAAATAATAATAATAGTAATAATAATAATAATAATAATAATAATAATAATAATAATCATAATAATAATAATAATAATCTATTCTATCACATTCTAACATATGAATTGAATTTACGCATAGATAATGATATAAGTAAGCAATAAAATCCACGTATTTCAAAATTAATGGAATACAGACTTGTCGTAGAATTTGTGTAGATCTAGAGGTCATCATGTCCACAGCCATAATCACCCCATCCAGTATATGTATTGTCTTGACATTTGATGTTGGTTTCATCAGTGTCTCCGTGGTATTCATTATCAATCACAGCACCACCATCGATAACATATCTTTTGTTGAACATTTATACAAGAACCCAGTCAAAACAACACGAACAATGATAACAGCAACGTTACTGCTGATGATTTAAATGATAATGAAGAGAATAGCAAAGACATATATGATCTTTGCTTTTAACCCGTTCTCGAGGAAGCCGGCCAAAACCGGCCTCTGTAGTGCTTTTCAGGAATGTCCATTGCAGGCCAAGAGAAGACTATTTTTAGAAAATTACCACTAGAATTCCAGTGGTTAATTTTGCAAAATAGCCTTCTCTTGGCCTGCAAATTGACATTCAATAAGTAAATAATATACATTTTTTTAACAAATTTAATCATTATAAGTATAAATGTGATTATTTCAGAAGTATATATACTGTATTATGTGAATGGACCAATGGCGCACGACGATTAGAGTCAATATGCACCTCATAGGGCCCTGGCTTGTTGATCTTGCATAGGCTTACCTTTGCAATAGTTGTATTTGATCATCGGATTATAGATTACTCCAATGACATGAGTCAACATTATAGAGATTACCACGTATTGAAAACTCGTGCAATATATGGTGTGTGTTTTGTCAATTTACTGGCGTAAGATACTTGCAGCGACTCTTCTCCAGGAGATACATGCTAAGGGCCCGATTTGTGTCAATTCTTCTCGTTATTAGAGTGATTCGGGATCTGTCAATCAAGTATCAGACGTCATGATAAAATGGCACCTGTTAGTTAAAGTCAAAATCAAATTAATGAGGCTTCAAAATAGAAAAGTCGGCCACGAAAGTGTACCAATTGTATTTTTTTGATGACTTTATAATTTAGTAACCATTTTGTGGAATATTTCGAAACAACAGCATCAACTCCCAGCCAAATTAGTTTCAAAATATGCAATAGCTTTTATGTATAGTTACCTTGAAATTGAGGGGCTGGGAATTAAGGGGTAAAAGTATAATAATAGATTTCAACACGCGCTCGAAATACACCCTCCTATCAACAACAAGAATTGAACAATGTAGATAAATAACACAGTGGTTACAAAGACAGATGTTGTAAAGCTAGAATTTTAAGACAACATATAGTCTTCTTAAATTCGCTTTCAGTTACTCGTGTGTAAGTTGAGTAGGCGATATGTGATAGAGGAATTGGGTTTGTTATTCTCATAACAAACAATTCTAATACTTAGTCATAATCGTTTTGTTCTCAGGAAATTCAGGCACATTAAACAAATACAAACATAGAGAAAAGCAAATGCGAACGCGCTATGCTTGCGATATAGTCAGCTTGGTTAAAATGTTAACAATTTGGCAGACTGACCGGCGACTAAGCGACCGACCGACCGACCGACCGACCGACCGACCGACCGACAGACAGACAGACAGACAGACAGGCAGACAGGCAGGCAGGCAGGCAGGCCGGCAGGCATGCAGGCAGGCAGGCAGGCAGGCAGGCAGACAGACAGACAGACAGACAGACAGACAGACAGTCTTATACTAGTTGCGAGCCGCTCAACAATTTTACCTGTTCACTGTTTTTCAGTTACCGTGTTCGGCTACCATTACGCGCGTACGTGTAGACACTGCTGCGCAGAGAATGCATGGGCTTAACGCATGCTTGTGTCAGTAGTAATGTCCAAGCTCTGGGATTTTCGTAAAATGGACATTGACATGTCACGAACCTTCGAGACAATTAAACGCTAAAAGATTCTAGATGTACTACGCCAGGCCAGTTGCAATGAAGATGAGCTACGTCTAATGAGACTACTGCTTGCAGACACACAGCTTAGAGTACGAGTCAGTGAAGTCTGAATAGTTTGAGACATCAATGGTCTATCCCTGTGCTTTTCACATTTTACCTTGCTGCTGCATTGAAATCCGTGCAGGAAATTTCCACAAGACCAAATCCCCCAGTGTCCATACTGGATATGCCGCTAGAGATGGAATATGGCTTTATAGACGAGGAAAAGAGACCCCTTGACGAACTTCTCCCAATAGCTGCAAGCGAACTAAAAATTGAGAATCTTTATGAATGAATCCAAATCAGTGTTCACCCACATAACCTATCTACAAAGCATTGACAAAAAGACTACGTTTATACAGTGCAACCTGCGTATCCTTGATACTGTATAACTGTAACAGCTGGGAAGCTCCAAAGGGAGCTCTGGACAAACTCGATTCCTGCCCCCGCAAACACCTACGCACCATCACTGGACATTGATGGCCAGACAGCATAATTTCGAATGATGCGCTGTACAAGATGTGTAATACGTCGCCGCAGTCTGTAAAAGTCGCCCAGCAAAAATGGTCCATGTTTGACCATGTGCTAAGGATGCCAGGGGACACGCCAGTCAGAGAGCCTTGCAATTTGCTCTACATGGAGCCAGCAAATACAAAGCCAGGAGAGGACGTCATTGCAAATCTGCTACGAGGTTACCTCAAGAAAGCAGGACTTGGTACAGTCAAATCAATAATGGAACTGAAGAAGCTAAATCTTTTAGCTGAGAAGAAGATACAGTGGGAAAAAGCTAAGAAGCTGATTACAGTTGTAGGATGTTTCTACTACTACAGCCATAGAATACAGTAATCATCATCATCATCATCATCATCATCATCATCATCATCATCATCATCATCATCATCATCTTTCTCTTTTCACCACACCCCCCCATCTCTCTCCAATTCTCTCATCTCTCTCTACCCGCCACACCCCCCCATCTCTCTCCAATTCTCTCATCTCTCTCTGACCCCTCCCTCCCCCACCCGCTCTCTCACCCTCCCCCCTCTCTCTCTCTCTCCTCTCTCTCTCTCTCTCTCTCTCTCTCTCTCTCTCTCTCTCTCTCTTTCTCGTTCTCGTTCTCACCTCTTAATTTATTCTTTACTTTAGTGTTTCTTAATTACTCGTGCCCGATCCCATTGTGCAAATGCTACAATAAAATATGTTTAAATAAAAACAACCCATCATCATCATCATCATCATCATCATCATCATCATCATCATCATCATCATCATCATCATCATCATCATTATCATTGTAAGTGTTTCTAGTGAAATAGCCAAACTTCTTTCGGTCAATCAATAAGTAGAATATGTATTATCATTTGAGGTTTTGTTGTACAGTTTCTGAAAATATGTGTGTTGTTTAAAATTCGAAAAGTTACATGTACTATTCAATCGATTGACAATAAGGCCATATGTTTTATAGCGTACACGGCGTCCTTCAAGGTTGACCTATCTGTGCCGCGCTCGTTTTATCTATTGTCTGTCTGTCGATTTGCCTTATATTCTCATTACAAAGGCCATGTGTTGCCCGTGCGACGACTTATTCACCAACAAGACTCTGAAGTAAACTGATTTAATTTTTCCGTTTGGTTTGCCCGGAAAATTGGTTCGTGATATCGTGAAACTTTAGTTTGTGAATAGTGATTTTTATCTTAAGCCTTTGATGGTCATGATTCTCACGGATATTGAATGCTCGCTTATTACATGTCTATTTGCAGGTCATGAGAAGACAATGTGTGAACATTTATCGCTTGAATCACTGGCTCAGTTATCAGATATTCCAGTGGTCAATATTTTGAAATATTCTCCATATCACCTCCGAATGGACATTCCACCTTCCAGAGGGCGTGGTGAACCTTTGCTTGGATTGACCCTCAATGGCTCAATTATTTAGAACTGATTTGATTGAAACGTGTTGATGCTAATCGTGTTACTATTAATCTTGATAAAAGGCATCCGAGACAAATTGAAGCGTGGGTCCCTCAGGGTTCTGTGATCGGCGTCTTTTGTTCTTTCTCTATATAAATAATATTTCAACACATATTGAGCGGATTCGTAGAGATTATGCGCTGATGATACTGCTGTATGCTGCTCTAATACATCGTCTGTTGACATAGAGAGACGATTAAATGGAAAGCTATGTGTAATATCTACCTGGTCTAAACAATGGTTAGTGATTTTCAATCCAAGAAGAAACGTAATTCCCAATATTTCAAATTTAAATAACGTTCAACCACTGCATCTCTTTCTGGGTAATAAATACAATATTTTACTACTAACAAGGCCCATCAGGAGGTAGCTTGGTGTAGCATTTTCCAAAGATCTAAATGGACTTGTTAACTGATGATGTACTTCTGGGTTCACCTGCTTTTAGGCGACGACGTAGGCTGGGGGCCAGGAGAGACCCATACATTTCGTCAGGCTCCACAGTTATATGCAAACCACTTGAGTAATAAGATCAGCTGCGGTGAAATAATCACATATCTTGGCCGATGCTAAAATGTTTGAAATTGTGCATTATTGCGACTTATAAAGCGCTCACTAAAGGAATAGGTTGGTGATAAACCCTTGAAAATGAATGATAGATACATCTGGCACATCGAAATTAAAAATATTTATTTATTTCATTGAATCTTGTTGCGGTTATGTGCATCAAAAACTAATATAGAATATGGCATAAACTTGATCAGTTGAATTGTTTATATTGTTGCCCTCTACATACAAGACAATAAATCTGCTTGCTGTATTCGACCATAACATCACTCTATTAGACACAGTCACTATCAGACATATCGCATGCATATGCATAACCTGCATTGCATCATTAGTGGAATTATCCTGGCCCTCTCGCTCTCTATAACATCTACCAGCGTGGGACAGTATCTCATCCTTACACCACATGGCTTCAATGCAAGTATTAATCTCATTTGGTTCAATGATGTCTTGTTTTGATAGATATACTCTCTTCCATATACACACCTAATAGTGCAAGCCTCGTGCGCTAGTGGAGACATGGTCTCGGTGGAGGTAGTGTTACTAGGTTAATGTTTTGTATTATTTGAGCTTTCCCCTGATTTACAACTCTTCCCCCACTATTTGCATGGAGAAATGAAATGTAACATAGTTTTTATGGGACTCGTCTTGATCATTTGGCAGATAGACTCCTCTAACTGAAGATATTTTGTGAGATCAGGAGTGAGATGTTCAATGAGCCACTAACAATATGACAAGCCTCATGTCAGTAATCAGCCATCCAAAAAGAATATTCTATTATAAAAGGGTGACTAAGGATGCCCAAAAAGGCCTCAGATAAGGTAGGGCTTTAACAACCTTTAACCTACTACACATATGGAAAGTCATAGACTACTATAAGGACCATATAGGAATGATCGCTATGTTTTATTCTGCGTATTCCTGTTTCAAAATGATAATGAATATGATTAGTGTTCTAGATTCATTGAGGTTCTACCAGGTACTTCACTAAGTCGATGAAATTGAGGTGACAATGTATGGTCATAAAATCTAGAAAGCAATGAGGATTGCTACTCTACACGTACCATGCAATACGTGTGTGAGATGGCCTAGTAGAGCAATAGCAACCAGACTCATTGGCAAAGATGATCATGTTATTTGAAACTAGAAACGATAATTTGCCAAGATTCACAAATGATTTGTTATTGCTCTGTGGCACAAGTTTGTCCGATTATTATTATTAATAGAGTGCACACCTTTCATAAGTTCAGTGAACATCAGGTGTCTGGCTAGTTTCTTATAGCAGCTCAGTAGTCCCGGAACTAGTCAACAATTTCCCTCAAATTTTCATACAGGTGTATGCCAAATGAAAAGTACTAAATATTACTCTGTAGTAGAAGGAACATTTCCATATATATAATAGGTTTAAGCTAAATGTCGCCAAGGCACACTTCTTTTCAATGTATCCTGAAGTCTTTCTAGATGTCTGTGTGTCATGGTCTCAGAGACACGTTTTCTTCACTTATATCATTTTATTTATCACATGTGAAGAAGGCTACAATAGCAAACGTTGTTCCACTTCACGTCTTCATGATAATGCCAATCTAGTGAACAATATCAGCCATCTACTAGTAATCTGCCTTCACGAGCGCATAGATGGTTTATAAATCGTGCAGCTATTTGGTGGGCAAGTCTTGTATACACAGCAGACATCCATGAAGCCAATGATATTGGCTGAAATGTAATGGCATAACGCCTAGGACCCATGTGGTGTGAGGGTGAGATACCTCCTCCATGATGCCAAATAATTTAAAGGAGCATGATAGGATAGAGAATGGCATGAAGAGAGTGATGATGATGATGATGATGATGATGATGGTGGTGGTGGTGGTGGTGGTGGTGGTGGTGGTGGTGGTGGTGGTGGTGGTGGTGGTGGTGGTGGTGGTTGTGGTTGTGGTGGGGATGATGATGGTGATGGTTGCGGCGGAGGCGGCGGCGGCAGTGGCGGCGGCGGCGGCGGCGGCGGCGGCGGCGGTGGTGGTGGTGGTGGTGGTGATGATGATGATGATTATGATGATGATGATGATGAGAGCAGCAGCAATGAAGGTAATGAATCAACATCTGATCGAATGTGCCTAATTGAGTGATGTTATGGCCAAATACGGCTAGCAAATGTATTGTATGCTATGTAGCGGGCACCAACACAAACATCATGAGTGATTATTTATTACTCTACATTATTTAGGATTGATGTATATAATGTCCTATTTCAGATCCCCATAATTGCATTTTGTAAGTTCTTTAAAAAAGGGGCATACTATTATCTGCTCTAGAAACAAAATTCCCTGAAATAAATTAACATTGCCCCTTTAGATATGTCAACTTTTAAGCTAATAACACCATATTCTTTCTTTCTAAGCGCTTTGTAAGTCGCAACAATGTACAGTTGTTATATTTTAAGCAACAGCTAAAGTGTTTGATCCTTTTACCTCTGATGATATAATTATCCAACTGATTTGTATAAAACATATCTGAAAAGCAGCAGACACTAGAGGAAATATTTTGAGCGGTATTTTATGATTCAACATTATTTAGATGTGAATATTATGTTCATTTCGCTTTTCACTTCCCCATAATTGCACTCTTCTGCTATTTTCGACAAAGAGATTCTATCAGTTGGGATTGTAACCTTCATCTCAGGAAATAAATCAACATTGACTCTTTCGATTTGTCGAAAGGTGTCTTTTATTAACTTAAGAAGTTAATAACACCAAAATATATCTTTGTGAGTGCGTTGCCAGTTACAGAATTGCACATTTGTCAGATTTTAAACAACGACAAAAATCGGAGACCTTTTGACATCTGTTGAGAATAATAATAATAATAATAAATAATAATAAATGACAATCTTTATTTCCATATTCCATGAAATGGCAGATTTTTATGACGATGATGCGGTTTTGTTTTATGCCTAGTAACAATTTATATTCTGGGAACATGTCCAAATGATACACATAGAAAGTAATAAGTAGAACAATTGAGGTGGATGTGGAGATCCTGAGGGAGGGGGGGGGTGCATGGGAGGTGGGGGCTGGTCGGTCTTCTCCTAGCTCCAGAATAACTGTGAAATAAGAAGATGCTATTGATCAAGAACATATGGTAACACCATAAACATACAATTATGACGTAACAAAACAAAATAGTGCACGGGGTGATATGTGTCCATTACATGTAGTCCAGTGGTAGGAGGGGGGAATCACCATCGGAATAGGGACAAAATATTATCCAACGTTTCTAGATCAGTTTTTTTGTGTAGATTACGAATCTGAAAGGTGATCGGCCAGCTTCAGGGTGGGGGGGGGGGGCGTTCCGAGATATAGTGGGTCAAACGTCAAGAAAGGTAAAAATGTGTCCAGTTATAACCGTTTACTATATAACTAATTCTGAAAGCCGAAATACAGTGTTTTATGACTCTTTTATGCTTTCAGGTGTCTAATACTTATAAAAACAACACGTGAAGCCATTTGAGGGGCTTACCTTAGGTTAAAGGTCAACAAATAACAATCGGTAAAAAAACCCGATAAGATACACATAGAAATGATGCTTAAATCTATGATCTTTTTATAATGTTTTCCATTGAGCAGATTCGTAATCGATTATAATTGGACAAATTTGACCTTTCTTGACCTTTGACTGCCGCTATCTCGGAAACGAAGATCCATCGTCTCAACCGACATTGATTACATTCCTGCCACCAATCATCAGTCCTATCTCAGAGTATCCCACTGTACTGGAATGTATCAAGCAGTCTCAGCTGCTGGCAGCTCAGTCCAATATGCGATACGCTCACATAACTATCGATGTTACTAAGGTGCGGCTGCCAAATTATATCACATCATATGGAACAATCCAAAGGAATTCAACAATGTCGATAAGCATGCCATCATGGAATTCTTCGGCACTATTGGTAGATTCGCATCAGGCAGCGGATTTGAAAAAATTGTGTATCAGCAGGGTTAAGCACATCTGGTACAATCAAAGGCGTGCCCAGTGGAAAGTATTATAATAGATCATGGATAATTCACGAAAGCGTCAGTGAAGCCCATCACCATCTAATTTTAGAAGCGTATATGCCAGACTTGTTGAATGAACCTTTGAACATTGTCTAGAACGAAAGACCCCACAGATGCTGCCCAGGAACTTTCAGAAGGCGTTGGTTTTCCTAGTATTGAACAACAATAGCAGCAGATAAAATCCCAGTGTCTTCGAGGAGATTATTGTAAGACTCCACATTTCTTGACAATCTTCATTGAAGCTGTTGGTCGTCAACATACACTCCATTCCGCAATAAACATGAATGAGTATGACCTTCGACTGAAATGCTGAACAGGCTCCTTGCCATTTTGTTTAGCTATGAACAAACAGAACCACCCTAGATATGGGACCATTTATTGTCGTCAACTCGTGATACTTGATGATACGCATCCTGGTGGCACGGATGAGCTTCTGAAGAATGGCATATCTGTCTGCATGAACAATACAGGAATCAGAAAATGGTTTCCTCTATCCTGGAATACACGAATTTCGATGATACGAGTCACAACCTAAGGAAGTGACCACAAGAAATCCAGAATTCAGAGGATCGTGTTAAAAGAACGAAGGAAGTTATTAAGTCAGATTTCATCAACCCATTCTCACCTGACATTGACCATAACAAACTGCTCAACATCGTTTCAGGCAAACCGTTATCTGATGATGTCGCTAAGCGTCTTTTGTCTACTACATTCAATTCCCGACTCGCTATCGAAAAAGATGGGGAAACTTCGCGCTTTTTATCCACTATCAAGAGCACCAGTGAGAAGCTTTCAAGACAACTTGAGGAAGACAACAGTGACGTCTAAAGGAGGAATGACCGAAGACGTAATAGTACAGAGAGATATCCTAGGATTACTGGCAGCAAAGTCATGTAAAGGGAACATATATGTAGATTGTGGACAAAGCATTAAACTATCCATTAGTACCAATACCTCTATACGTCTAGCGACAGCAGATGGCACTCGCTGAACGACACGAAAAAGCAAGATGACGGATGTTGCATTCACATCACTGAATTTGACTAAAACAGCCAATAACGTCCCAGCGAATGCAACAGTTTACGCGATTGACCTTATTGCCTATTTGTGTTCATTGGTAAATATACCAGACACATTCACGTTATTAGCCAAGAGAATTATGGCCGAGATACCCATACGTTACAAGGTGATTAGATTCGCGTGTAATACATATAATTCAGATACCATAAAACAAGCTGAACGGACTGCAAGAGGTCAGTCGGATGAGTACATTCTATGCACACTTGATATTAGACTTCCGGATGGATTTGGAGAGTTTATGTACAATGGAAGTAATAAAAGAGAACAATGGAGCTGATTGAACAGGTTCATCATGAAGAGGGAACTCTCCTTGGAGACAGAGTTGTGTACTATGCAAGAGCGAATCTCTGCATGAAGATAACATCATACTCCTCAGAAGAAGTACCACCCTTGGCAACTGATCAGATAGAGCCTGATACAAAGATTTGTTACCTCACCCGCCATGCACTATATGAAAACTTTGGTGGTCCGACGGTCGTGTAGTGCATTGAAGTTCTGGTGATACAGACATTCCAATCATTTTGCTAGACAACGAACGCAAAAATCTGAAGCTCATGGGAGTGGCAAGCGTCGCGACTCCTTGATTTGAGTCAGTATCAACTCACTGAACTTCAGAAACAGGCATTGCTTGGCATCCATGTCTTCTCAGGAAATGACTACGTTTCTTAATTTTTCCGGAAGTGGCAGAAAACTTGGTGGCTACTGAGAAAGGATGATGACAATTTGCGGAATGTATTTGCAGAACTAGGTAGCGAGCAACAAGCCTCCAGCACAGTGTTTGATGGACTTCAAAAATGTACTTGTGCAATCTACAATCACAGGAGATGCAAACACATTAATGAAGCCAGAGCTACTATTTTCTGGAATCGCTTTCATGATGGCAAGGTAGCTGATCTGCGCGCATTACCATCGTGCGAGTCCGCACTAGCTTTCATGATGGCAAGGTAGCTGATCTGTATGCATTACCACCATGATGCAAGGTAGCTGATCTGTGTGCATTACCACCATGCGAGTCCGCACTAGCTTTCATGATGGCAAGGTAGCTGATCTCTGTGCATTACCACCATGCGAGTCCGCACTAGCTTTCATGATGACAAGGTAGCTGATCTGTGTGCATTACCACCATGCGAGTCCGCACTAGCTTTCATGATGACAAGGTAGCTGATTTGTGCGCATTACCACCATGCGAGTCGGGACTAGCATTACTTTCAGCTCAAAGTAACTATGTAGCCAGAATGTGGCGTATGGCTCACAGGCCCATGTAATTCTTGGATACTCCAGTAAATCATGGGTGGACTGATGATTTATCGATCCAGTTGGTTGAGATACCGTATCCTGTAGATGTTGTGGAACTTCTGTGTAATACTTCTGATGAAAATAACGAGGACGAATGTCAAACTACAGTGAGGGCGATGAAATGCCAGACTAACATCAGAGTAGCTGGTGTGTTCAACTGACACACTTTTTGTATTTGATAAATGTAATTAAATGTTGATTCATCCGACTATACCTGATAGAAACATATTAGTGTTGTGGAACTTCTGATGAAGATAGTGAGGGTGAATTATTAGACGACAATGAAAACAGTGACGGTGATGAAATGGAAGACTAACATTAGTGTAGTGGATGCGTGTATTGCTACCACTGCCTTTATATTTGATAAATGTGATGGAGGAATCAAGTTTTTCCATCAATCATATGATGCCATAATCAACAACGTCACATGTAGGCTCACGTCATAATCAATTACGTCATGGATGCCTTGATTTAGTCCGTCTTAGATGCTTAATAGTCCGTAAGGTTGTATCCCTTTACTATTTGTTAAGCATACTGTCCAATATGTTGAAACTAAGTTGAGTGCAGGGAACGATTTATTCGAATATAGGCAAGGCGTAGATGGAGCTTAGCTAGTGATAGGCGGGGCATAGCTAAAACTGGATTCCTCCATTAAATATTGATTCACATGACTCTACCTGATGGAAACATATTAAGAGTGTTCCATTCAAAAGCATCAATATTTTTAGCAAGATAGCAGTGTTAAATCGTATCGAATCGGTTTTTTTCACTGTTGACCGTTGACCCTTGAGGTAAGGTTAGTCAATCAAATGATTAGATTTGTAGTTTTTCATAAAGTTTCTACACATGAATGCATAAAAGACTGATAAAAACACCGCATTTTAGCATTCTGAATTAGTTATATAGTAAATTGTTATAATTGGCCAAATTTGACCTTTGTTGACCTTGGAAACGCCCCTGAACCGGGCCGATCACCTTTCAGATTCGCAATCTACACAAAACACTGATCTAGAAAAGTTGGATGAAATTTGGTCCCTCTTCCGGTGGTGATTCTCCCCCTCCTACCACCGGTCTAATGTGGTAAAGAATGAACCCTTCCAGGTTATCCATCCATCATATGGCGTCATAATCAGCTACGTGGCGTGTATGATGACGCCATAATCAATGACGTCATGAATGGTGTAGATAAGTACGTCACGAAGTGTTGTTATATGAATTGTATGTCTTTACTGTTTAATAAAGATGATGTTGAATATTTTTGAAACTAATTTGACTGGGCGCTTGGCAACAACAGCATCCAATCAAATTTGTTTAAACATATTCAACAGCGTACCTGTATAGTTTTCTGGAAATTGATAGTTAGGAAGTTCAGGCATCGATCGATTCCAAAACGGCGAAGTGTGGACGGAGCTTAGCTAAAGATGGGCGGGGCATAGCTAAACCTGGATCGCCCCATTATGACGTAATAAAAGCAAAATGGTTCGCGGGCGGTGGTGGTGGTGGTGGTGGTGGTGGTGGTGGTGGTGGCGGCGGCGGCGAATGTTTGGATGGCTGCTAGGGGTGGGATGCCGATAAACTTGAAAATATCCAAAATCAGGAAATAAGAATAATAACTGGTGTATTAGTGAAGTTATAGAATATTAAAAATTCCTTAAAACTTTAGCAAGCAAAGATTTAGTATGCCTACAATACGTCATCCATGCTCGCTGCATTACGTCTTTGGAAACATGTTGACCGGGGTTATTAGCGGTCAACCTCTGTCAAAATCCATACAAATTTTGAATAATCTTATTAAAAAATATTTTAGGTATCTATTTCTGGTTTGTTCAGGAAAAAGGTTTCAAATGAACGCGCTATAGTTACCACTTAGGCAGCTTGCTCACAAATGTAAAAAATTGGACAGACCGACAGATTACTAGCCCGACATACAGACATATACATATTTGCGAGACACGACTAAAATATTTTGTCCATATAGTTTGGTACAAATCAACGATTGCACATTATTAGTGCATGACATAGAACACACACCTTCTATACAAACAGTTTCATACACGTAAACCGCTTGCTAAGTATAATATTAATTGAGGCTTCTAGTAGGTTATCCCAGTCAGAATAAAATGTTCTTCACCCGGCAGTGAGTGTTCCAATAGTCGATAGGTGATTCAAATTCCATTGATAAATTGGAAACTTGCGTTCAATATGGTTCTGCTGTTGATTTCTTGGATGGTGTAAATATTGAGAATGCAGACAATCCTTCTTATGAATATTAACGAGGTTACATATAGATGGTGCAGATTATGTCGAACTTTATTAGAGCTGAATGAGACGTGATTCGACGTTCGTTTTCGGTTGAAGCTGCAATACGCCATTCTGTGCTATTACACAGCTTCTTCTTCTTTTCGTTCGCTGATCATACCGCCAGTCCTGTAAGTGACTATCGACATGATCATAAGCGTTAAGTGCGTGGATCCATGATTTATTAGAGTGCGCCGTGCGGCCTGGAACCTCCGTCTTCAGCACTCGAGGTTTCTGTCAGGGTTACCTCACCCTTACCTCCTTTAGTCGCCTCGTACGACACGCAGAGGATACGGAAGGTGTATTCTAAGCCCCACCTACAGGGCAAATTACAAAGCTATGCTCGTTGGCTTGGGCTGGGGTGGTGTGGCGTGAACAATTTATGCCAGATATGGTACAACATGGAAGTAACTGATCTGTGCGGGGAAAGTTCCAGTGAAATAAAGCAATCATTTATTCAACAAAGTAGCTTCGGACTTCATGTAGTTGGTGGGCTATAGGCTAGAATTTCGAAAATTGAAACACCTCAGGAAAAGTGGTGTACAATTTGGACACAATGAAAAAGCCCCTATAGCTGAACGTAACTCCCAGTTGTTTGGTATCAATGATGACGACCTTTCACCACCTACTAGAAATTATACGACCCCAGAAGGAGATGAGGCAACCATCAAATTATTCACGGAACCACTGCACATATTCAATGTTTTTGAGACACGTATTGAACTTCATTGCATATCAATAAACGATGTATCTCATTCTCACATGTGCGCTGACGTCCAGATATCTGAAAACAGATGGAAGGAACGTGTCAAATCATTTGCAATGGAATCATTAGAAGGAAGCTGTTGCAGTCGCGTTTCATGTTCACTTGCCAGGTTAAGACATTGGCATCTATGGTAAGCAATGTTAGTAGTCACTAATAGGTTTTGAAAGCACGCATAAATATGTCGATGGGATTATGCGTGACTACAGTTTGTGGTCGTAGTATTGGCTTGGGAGGTGTACTAAAGCATGAAATCTCTATGTGCTACCTATAGTTGATATGAACACAAACGTTAGATCAACAACATAGTGCTCGGTGATATACTCCTCGCTTCAAATTTGTACCGTCTTGTGATTTGAATGATGGAACCGCACTGATACAGATTTATCTAAACTCAGTAATGATAACACATTTGTAGTGTGTGGTGGAGGTATTCTGTGAAATGAAACGCCCACTCAAGTGGATGTGTTGTATGATCTAAGCTTGCAATCAGCCATAAAGAATGCAATACGGATAGAAGGCGGTGGTAAAGCACGCCGACGAATAGGTAGAATAATTTACAACCATGGCGTACCGCTTCCTCAGCTATGAACACAGCTTATATATCTCTTCTTGCCATTACTGCTAATAGAAAGGGCTAAGATATCTCCCAAAATCCATTGCTAATGCTGCATCATGGTCGAGAAAAAGTGTGGAAACTCTTGAGGCCGAACACAAACCGGCGAATACGCGTCTGATATTTCACGCAAAGGAAGAGCACACTCAAGGAGGCAAACGCCCAATTCACCTTTCCAGAGTACCCACCCATCATATGACGTCATAATGAACTGCGTGATGTGTACAATGATATCATAATGAATGACGTCATGAATGACGTCGATAAGTACGTCACGAACGCATATTTGAAGACGGTCTATGCATTGTTGTACAAATTGTTTGCTTTTACTTCTTCTTCTTCTTCTTTTCATTCGCTGATCATACCGCCAGTCCTGTAAGTGACTATCGACATGATCATAAGCGTTAAGTGCGTGGATCCAGGGTTTATTAGAGTGTGCCGTGCGGCCTGGAACCTACGTCTTCAGCACTCGAGGTTTCTGTCAGGGTTACCTCACCCTTACCTCCTTTAGTCGCCTCTTACGATTCTATTCTAAGCCCCACCTACAGGGCGACTATTTACTATTTAATAAATATTCTGTTGAATATTTTGAAACTAATTTGACTGGGCGCTGTTGCTGCCATAAATATTCAAAATATTCATCAGCTTCCCTATATAGTTTTCAGGAAATTGATAGCTAGGGCATTTGGGGATTGATCAATCCCAACACGGTGAGGTGTGGGTGGAGTTTAGCTAGTGTTGGGCGTGGCATAGCTAAAAATGGAAAGGTCCATTGCTATTCGTGCTGATACAGATGGAGAAATACTCTTGGTATACTTATGGGTGGGAGGTAGGATGGGGTTTCAGTCTCAAGAGATTGGGATGAAGCATGGGAAAATGCATCTCGATACTAGACATACAGCTGAATGAAGATGTGCAGGTACTTACAGTAAAGCTTAGAAATAATACCATGCTTGCAAGACGAAATATAACGTGTAGTGCTGTTGAATATTTGCAATGTCTTCTAATCCAATTATGTTGAAAATATTCAACAGGGCACGTCTTATTATCTAATATGTTTCTGATTTGTTTGTGTGTTATATTGTATCGTGTGTGTAGTATCAGGATGCGATACCACTTCATCCTGTGAAAAGAAGGCCCGGCAACCAATTGTCAATAATCTTGCATTGCATCATCGTCTTGGGCATATGGATTTAATGATCCAAAATCTTGAAGTATTTGTCTGCCAATGGACGTTTCCGGTTTTAGCTATGCCACGCCCATCTCTATCTAAGCTCCACCCACACCTCGCTTGGGTTCGAATCGATCGATCTCTGAACACCCTGACTATTAATTTCCAAAAAATACGCAGGTAAGCCGTTGAATATTTTGAAACTAATTTGACCTAAGGCAGCAACAGCGCCTGGTCAAATTAGTTTCAAAATATTCAACAGCATGTTTATTAAATAGCAAAGAATTACAACGACATACAATTTATACAACGTGTCGGACTGGTTGAGATTTGATGAGGGTCTATATGGAACCCTTTGTGACGTAATGATTGTGACGTCATCATGCACGCGCTGAGCTGATTATGACGTCATACGAGGTCAGATGATGGATGGATACTCTGGAAACGTGAATTGGACGATGCCATCGCATATACGTGTTTTGTAAATGAAGCTAGCCATACATTGTTCTGTAAACCAAAATGTTCACCCGAAGGCTTACCGAAAAGAAAATAGATTTTCTTTGTCACACCTTTTCCATATAGACAACTATAAGGTTCATATGCAAAGGCAGCAACAGCACTCCATCAAATTAGTTTCAAAATATTTAACAGTTTACCTCCATAGATTTCTGGAAATTGAGATTCCGGATGTTCATGGTTCGATCGGTCCCAACACTGGCAAAGTGTGGGCGGTGTTTAGCTGGAGATGCGTGGGGCATTGCTAAAAGTGGATTCATCCATTATGTCCCTATTTTCTGACATTTCTGAATCAACATTTCAACTGAATCGTGTTTTGTTTGGAGCGTCCCGAAAACTCTTTCTTTCAAATCTAGATGAACCTAGACCTGTATTGTCAAAATAGTGTCTGAGCTATATGGCCTACTGACTTGATTTTCAAAACGAATCACAGCTTGCTTATTTTGAACCTGAAAATGTTAATAATTTGAATCCGAAATACCGAATGAGAAACCTGGAGGGATCCGATCTGCCGCTCAAGTATACGACATCGTAATCAAATACGCCACTTGTTAGCTGATGTCACAATAAAAAAGTCCATGAGAAGGTGGAAATAGTTCATCACCAATGTGTCTGAATCGTGTTCTTTTACTTAGTTACGATGTAATAAACATAGGCGGCAACAACCCCCACCCCCACCCCCGTCAAATCAGTTCCAAAATATTCAACAACTTACCAATATAGATACCGTGAAAATTTGATTCTTGGGAATTCAGATTTCAAAGTTTCAAATAGATTCCAATACACGTACGCATGAAAGAATCCAGGCTTAGCTTTGCGCCACCAATTGCTAGGTAAGCTCCGCCCACACTTTGTCCATGTTGGGATCGATCAAACCCTGAACTCTCTGAAACTCAATTTCCCGAAAACTACACAGGTAATCTGTTGAATATTTTGAAAATTTGATTGGGTGCTGTTCTTGAGTTAGTTTCAAAATATTCAGCAGAATCTTTATTAAATAGAAAAGACATACAATTCGTACAACTTAATTAAGCCTCTATGACGGACTTAATTACGCCAATCATGACGTAGTTGATTATGACGTCAAGCTACGTATGTCGTAGTTGATTATGACGTCATATGATTGATCGATAGATTTGATTCCTCTTTTGCTGGCCATAGAAGCGATAGGGTTATGTCAAATTATCTTCACAATATGCAATAGCTTGTTGCTTGTATGATTTTATGGAATTTACATTCTGGTACACCTTTTGCTTTACACACATAAGCAATTGGTGTAGTCCGTATCCAATTCTATAATTCTGCATGCGTTTATCTGCGCCATCATTGTCATCGTCGTCTTTGTCGTCCTCGTCGTCGTGGTCTTTGCTCTGGGATTTGTCGTGGTTTTGTAGTTGTCTTTGTCATCGTCATCTTTGCTGTCGTTGTCTTTGTCGACATCTTTATCGCTGTCGTCTTTATTTCTGTTGTCGACGATGACAACAACTACAACGACGACGATGACGACGACGGTGATGGCGACGGTAGTGGAGGCGGAGGCGTATGATGCGGCAGAGGCGGCGGAGACGGCGGCAACGAGGACGACGATGACCGATATTGTACCGTCAACAAGAACGATGCCGACAAAAACACTATCGACACAGACCCTCCCGACGAACAAAATGACGATAGAAACGCAGTCGACATACACGATGGCGACAAAGCTTACAATGACAAAATTGATGACTCAGGCGACAAAACCACTGGCGGCGAAGACATCAATAGCAACGACGATGATGACTTTGATGGTGACAGAAATATCCATAATTAGGCATAAGTTTCAACAGCACCGACAGTGAATGCGCCAGCGATGCTGCCTCAGAGAAGCAGATATCGGTGACGATGGTGACATTGATGACAATGATGACAATAATGACGAAAATGAAAATGACTAAAACAAATTTAGCAGTGAATCTAATGGAATATTTCAGCGATGATACCACCTACTGAAAATTGACAAGCTGATTGTCGTCTCAAATTTCTGTCTAAGCTTTGTTAAAACTCACGCACTGTTCTCTATTTGAGTTTGGGACTAAGTTGTCCCCATATCTGTCCATTTAAACTCTTCTTTATGGTATTCGGATAGAGTTATGTTTGCTTGGCAAATAATCATTATATGAAGAAACAAACCAGGACCGGGTTAAAATTTCTTTGACGTCATGCCATAAAGTATACAAAACTGTGTCATGGGAATTAAGCTGTTGTACTTAAACATTGCAATTAACCATTTATTGACTAAATTTGTTCAAGAAAATCAAAAGACCAGCTTATTAAATGTTTGTATGCAGGCCAAGAGAACACTTTTCTGAAAACGTAGGACTGGAAGAACTGGCCTGGTTACCGAACCAGTTATTGCAGTGTTACTATTTTCAAAGATAGTCTTCTCTTGGCCTACAAATGGGCATCTTTCGAGACCATAGAAGAGTTTTGTCCGGGTTCGTCATAAAAGGGTTAAAGACACGACTTTTGGAATAGATAGTATTTGATTAAAATTGAAGCGTTATTCATTGGCTTCATATAGAAAGGCATGCATCTCAACAATTCTAAATAAATAAAATCTTGCGTATTGGCACACGATTGCTAGACTGTTCAATCTATTGATAACTCTAGGTGTCTAATATGCTTAAAATGCCTTACTTATCGACATGGGCCCGATAGACACATTATCGTGTCGTAAACCCGTCTTGTGTCAGCAGCAACTCAAACTGCTGCTTATATCAATCAATTCACGTTTCCAGAGTATTCATCCATCGTCTGACCTCGTGTGACGTCATAATCATCCCTGCGCGCGTATGTTGACGTCACAATCATTACGTCACAAAGGGTTCCATATAGACCGTCACCTAATCTCAAATACTCGGACACGTTGTATGAATTGCATGTCTTTGTAGTTGTTTGCTATTTAATAAAACATGCTGTTGAATATTTTGAAACTAATTTGACTGGGCGCTAAGGCAGCAACAGCACCCAGTCAAATTGGTTTCAAATTATTCAACAGCTTAAATGTGCAGGGTTATTTTTTTGGAAATTGATAGTCAGGGTGTTCAGAGATCGGTCGATCCCAACACGAGCGAAGTGTGGGTGGAGCTTAGCTAGAGATGGGCGGGGCATAGCTAAAACCAGAAAGGTTCATTAACCATTTAATATTAAAATTAGAAAATTTAAAAATTTTACTCAAGGAATGTCCATTTGCACATTTGCAGATCAAAAGAATTTTTTTTGCAATTTGTCACTAGGATTTACAAGACTACCTTTCCGTTTTCCTGCAAATTGAAGTTCTTGTGATCACTGCAAACGCCTTCTTGGGCTGGTTTTAACCATTAACGTATTAAGTCAAGAAAATCTAATGGAGTTGGATCCAGTTTCAGCTATGACCCGTATAATCAATTACGTCATTAATGACGCGATTTAGTCCGTCTTAAACATTTAATAGGCTTCCAAGTTGTATGAATGGTATGTCTTTACTGTTTAATAACGAGTATGTTGAATATCTTGAAAGTAATTTGACTGGGCGCTATTAATAGTTTTCTGGAAATTGAGTTTCAGAGAATGCACGGGTCGCTTGATCCCAACGCGGAAAAGCGTGGGTTGAGCTTAGATAGAGATAGGCGGGGCATAACTAAACTGGACTGCTCCATTAGCACCATAGAATGCGACGATGACGAGGAACTTATCATTGCACGTCATGCCACAGTCATTCCTCTATGAACAGCTAAATCAATGCTTATATGTGACGGGAAAGAAGTGGAGATTAGGCTGTTAATTCATTTCACCTTTCCAGAGTATCCATCCATCACCTAACCTTGTATGACGTCATAATCAGCTCAGCGCATGTATGATGACGCCACAGTCATCACGTCACAAAGGGTTCCATATAGACCGTCATCGAATCTCAAACAGTCCGACACGTTGTAAAAATTCTATGTCTGTAATTGTTTGCTATTTAATAAACATGCTGTTGAATATTTTGAAACTAATTTGACTGGGCGCTGTTGCTGCCTTAGGCAGTAACAGCACCCGGTCAAATTGGTTTCAAAATATTCAACAGGTTAAATGTGCAGGTTTTTTTTTTAATTGATAGTCAGGGTGTTCAGAGATCGATCGATCCCAACACGAGCGAGATGTGGGTGGAGTTTAGCTAGAGATGGGCGGGGCAAAATTAAAACAGGAAAGGTCGATTGCTGGATGGTTTTCTAAGCGGTTGTACCATAGATATCGTATATACTCATTAGATCACTCATGATTCTCTCAAAAGCCGCATTTCAGAGTTCAGTATTTTCTAGCCGGATGCATAGTCTCCAAAATAATAATGTTTTGTTACTAATCCTATTATTTAGTCGAATAAAGCGTCAGATTAATATAGCCAATGCAATTTTATTTCTGATAAAAATATATAACCTTGCGTCTGTTCAATCCCTCTTCAACTTTCAAAAAGAGAATTTAGTCATTTTCGGAGGCTATACATGGAGCTGCGTCTATGCGAATAGCAAATTGCTATTTACTGAACTCAATGTCACCGGCGGTCGCGACAACCAGCCCCATAGTGAGCGTATTCGCACTATCGATCTATAGCGAGCATATACTATATCTATGGATTGTACCAACTGTCTTGCGCGCGCCGTTGGCACGGATGTTCTCGCTATCCTCATTGGTAAGTTCGATCATCTGCCCAAAATCTGTCATGTGAACATTTGGGTTGCCTTTGATTTGTTCGAGTACTTTATATAGCAACATCAAACATATTATTTATTTGATGTCATGGCCAAAGAGAAATGCCTAGCCCTGCCTTGTTGACACATTCTCATATAATGTGATAGGCCTACCACCTCTGCTTTTTTGGAAAGGTAATATATGGTAAGATATGGAACTGCTACTCTGAGGTGACTTGCCCAATCACCAATACAGCGTTCACAATGCACCTTTCCACTTTATCCATCCGTAATATGACGTCATAATCGACTACGCGACGTATTGAAAGACATCATAATGAATTACGTCATTATGCCGCCATGAATGACGTAGAAAAGTACGTCGCGAACGGATATTTGAAGACGGACTATGCGTTGTTGTACGAATTGTATGTCTTTACTATTTAATAAATATTCTTTTGAATATTTTGCTACTACTTTGACTGGGCGTTGTTGCTGCCATAGACAGCAACAGCACCTAGTCAAATTAGTTGCAAAACATTCAACAGCTCACCTGTATCGTTTTCAGGAAATTGATAGTTAGGGCGTTCGGGGATCGATCAATCCCAACACGGCGAAGTGTGGGTGGAGCTTTGCTGGAGGTGGGCGGGGCATAGCTAAAACTAGAACGGTCCATTACATTAAAGTGGATGCAGATAGTCTATACTTTCAACTACAGGAATACTTCACATATACAATGTATGCTAAGACGAGTGACGTGAAACATGTTGATGAAGCGCGGAAGGCATTATACACCCGGAAGGAGGGGTATGCAATGGAGGCCATTCGACGTACCAATGATTTACGTCTGCAACATCTAAAGTAAGTTTCTATCAAAATGGGCAATAGTCGATCGGTGAACAGAGTGAGCAACATCTACCCACTAATATGAGGACAGCCAGTCCCGTGCGCCTATCTTGAAAATCTTCTGCTGCCTTCAAATCCTAAAGTAAGCTGGCTAAATGTGCTTTCCAGCGTCTGTGTAGATATGGTAATAGATGCACATGTAAGACGCCCCGTTGGTACTCAACGATCTAGTTATCAGTGTGACAAGTAATGGATGCAAGAGAAGCTCCCTGTATGTGTAGTCGGCTATGCCATCTGTAGAGCACCTTAACTGGCATGTCCAATTCGAACTGAAAACTTCATATGATTGATAGATAAAGTGTAAAGGTCCATTATGTTCAAAATATTCAACAGTCCGAAAAATATGTAAAATCGGAAATAATCCGGAGCCAGCAGCCACCGAGATTCTATCGACTTTGTTTATAGTGGAAGTAGTGTGGTCATGTCACTATCTGGAATAGCGATCCCAGGTTGTCATAAGACTAACGACCTGGTATATCAGCCGATATACCACCACCAGTGTGTTGATGCTGTCAGTCATTGTGTTATTATTTTGTTTTCGAAACATGCTAAGTTAAGATTCTTAGTGGTACTGTATGTATGATTACTGTATTATGTGGTTGTTGTAATGGAAACATCCCACAGCTGCAATCAGTCCTACTTCGCCTTTGACCACCGTGTCTTGTGTACCGATCCTGTTTGTTGAGGTCACCTTGCAGAACTTTAACATATGTATACAATGACGTCAGCTGTACTGTAGTGTTGCGTATATACTCCCACCTTCCTAAACATGGCGTTAAAATAGTCGATGCACATTGTTTGCCATGATTTCTCAATGGAAATAGTCCATGTGACTCGTGACCAGGACTGGGTATTTTTCACAAACCCTTCGTTAAAAATAGCAGATCAGAAAAGTAATACGGTAAAATTACTCTGCCTAAATAGCAGCTCAAATGGCGTGCATATGCAGTCAAACAGTGTGACAAAATCAGAATGACATCAACAATGAATATGCTGCTATCTTGCAAGTAGAGCACGTGAATCGATAGCAAAGGCCATATATTTAAGCAGCTGTGTACACATCTCCTATGTATTAATATTTATGTCCGATTCAAAACTGCTATGTTCATATATACATTTTTGCTGGTCAGATAAACGAAAATGGATTCAGGACATTACAGTCTATGTAACATTGCATGCTGGGTAAATTGCACAGAAATGAGCAGGCATCTCATATCTCGTTAAAATGCTTCTCTTTTTATAGGACACGATAACTTTAAATCGAGGCACAGACACTGACCCTTAGAAACTGAAATGCCAAATCTGAAGAAATGATATTGCTTTGTAGATAATTGATTAATCCAAACTGTTACTCAAGTATTGAGGTGATAATCAATTACGTCACATATAGGTTGACGTCACAATAATAATAATTACAGAAAATAGTCCGTCATGAACCCGGAATAGTCCGTCAGTTGTATGAATTATATGTCTTTACCATTTAATAAAGATTTTGTTGAATATGATGAAGGTAGATACAGGCAGCATTAGCCTCAAGTCAAATCAGTTTCACAATATTCAACAAGATCCTGTGTAGCTGCTCTGCAAATGGGATTCTGGGAAGTCGGGGTTCAAATTATGTAAATCTATCCAAACACACGCAAGGCATGGTCGGAGCTTAGCTAGAGCTGGGCTGGGCATAGGTAAAAGTGTAGTCATCCATTTAGGAGATGTTGTATGAATTAATACAAAAATTAGTCAGCAAATTTTCAATGTCCTTCACTTGTCTGTCATTTGCTATTTGAGTTAACAAATTGTCAATGTCCTTCATTTGTCCTTAATTTGCTATTTGAGTCAGCAAATTTTCAATGTCTTTCATTTATCTTTCATTTGCTATTTTGACATCTATGCATATACATTTGAATTACAGCCAAGGATGCTACTTTAAGATGACCATTTTTATTCATGATTCAGCTTGGGGTGACCTGGGATTAATCATTCCTGGGCGTGGTATTCCTCTGCCCACATTCAGATCATGGATCAGGTTCATTATCCTTAAACCCCTTTGATAATGGACCTTTCCAGTGTTAGCTATGCCTCGCCCATCTCTTGCTAAGCTCAGCCCACACATCGCTTGTGTTGGGATCCCTCGATCCATGAAATCACGGACTCTCAATTTCCAGAAAACTAGACAGGTAAGCTGTAGAATATTTTGAAACTAATTTGCCTGGGTGCTGTTACTGCCTATGACAGCAACAGCGGCCAGTAAAATTAGTTTCAAAATATTAAACGGCATCTTTATTAAATAGTAAAGCTATACAATTCGCACAACAACGATTAGCCCGTCACCATTATGCGTTAGTGACGTACTTATTACGACATTCATGACGTCATTGATTATGACGTCATACTATACGTTACGTACTTGATTATGACGTCATATGATGCATCGATAAACTGGGGTGGTCCATTTCATCAATATGTAAGTCTGTGTTTCATCAGTGTGCAACTATATGTTAACGAACCAGCTATTCCAGTGGTAAATTTTCAAAAATAGTTTTCTCCTCACCAGCAAATGGACTTCTCTCATGACCATTGCAGAGCCATTTTGAGCGGCTTGACCATTAAAGGGTTAACAAATCTACAGAGAACAAAAGGAGCTACAGAACATTCTGAGGAATTTCCAGTGATAAGGATTGGGCTGCGAAAAATTGCTAGATGGAAGAATGTTGAAAAAAATGCTTGAAACTTGGAGCATTATTTTTTTCCTAGATATGGAAAAAATTAAGTTAGGAGTATTTGTAAAACAAAATAATAAAATTGGTATGACCTAAATGCTAAAGGGTCAAGGCGTATTTGCTGCAGCATTTACTTATTTTAAAGAGGCGTACCATGTTTATTAAAGGTGCATATTCACACCAGAATGCTTGAAAATACAATTGTTAAAATTATATTCTTTTATAGGCCTAAATTATGTGTCTATATGTAATGGAGCGAAACAAATCTTAACATATGATGATTTCATTCCATATAAAATAATAAAAAAGTTGCGAAATTGAAATAGAGGCTCGTAAATTTTTTTATTAAATACATATGGAATGAAATCATCCTATGCTAAGATTTATTTCGTTTCATTACATATAGACTCATAGTTTAAGTCTCTAAAAGTATATAATTTAAACAATTTTATTTTCAGTAATTTTGCCGTGAATAAGCAAGCACCTTTAACGTACGTGCTTAAGAAATTAATCACTTTCACCAGTTGTCTACTGATTGAGGAAACATGTTTCTCAGTCAATCATATGACGTCATAATCGCCTACGTCACGTGTAGGCTGAAGTCATAATAAATTACGTTATGAATGACGCGATATAGTCCGTCACAAACGTTTACTAGTTCGAACTAGTTGTACTAGATGTACGACGTGTTTGTCTTTTTTCTGGAAATTGAGATTCAGAGATTGATCCAAATATGGGCAAAGCGTGAGAGGAGCTTAGCTACAGATGGGCGGGGCATAGCTAAAACTTGATTCATCCATTCAGCATAACTGATATAATCGGCATTGACAGGGAATCGAACCCACAACCGGCGAATTAACGCACCAAACACCATAGCCCACAAATGTTTCCGCCTCACCAATGCCGCAAGACAGTCATGCTTTGCCGGTGAGGCTTTTACGATGTGAATTTCTGTGGTAGCTGATTCTGACCGTGATATAATCGGGAACGTCATTCCTCTGTCTCGGGTGTGGTTCTGGTGCGACATGACTATCAGGAAGCCGGTTACATTAGCGTGTATTGATAATAGTCCGGATAACTCAGTGGCCGATGCTGGGCTAATACCGTGCAGATGCATTCAGTATCGGCCCAGTATCGGGCCGGCATCAGCCGAGTAAGCTGTGTTATCAGGTAATGATCCCCGGATGATATTACACGTGAGGCTATTGTAGCGACAAGTAAATGCAAGAATACAAGCAAACCTATTCACGACAATAAATGGAGGGATCAGATCTGTCACTCAAGTATGTGACGTAATAATCAATTACGTCGCGTGTAGGCTGACGTCACAAACATGATGCCGTATTATAAATCATGAACCTAGACATGTCCATCAAGTGTACCAAATGTTTGACTTTAATAAATTTATTTATCTATTTATATTCAGCTGAATATATATTGAGACTAATTTGACTACGAGCTGTTGTTGCCATACAGCAACAAATGCAGCAAAATTATTGTCGGAATATTCAACAACTTATCTGTATAGTTATCTTGAAATAGGCATTCTGGGAATTGAGGCTTTAAAGTTCAAAGTCTCTAATTCGACTCCAAACACGGGCAAGACTGGGACAGATCTGAGCTAGGTCTTTACTAAAGAAGGTGCTTGAACGATAACCCGCTCTAATGAACCGCCAGCGCGTGACCATAGCGGTCCATACGCTAAATGGCCTACTTTAGGCGACTAGCTGTGTTTACAAACCCATTTTAATATGCTTCAAAAAATGTACCAGGTGTAGACGGGCGTGACTATACATAATCCACATACAATCATGTGCAAATAGTAACACAGTCAGAACAGTAGGCCCATGCCCATTGGGCTAATACTAAAACACCCCAGTCCCAGGAGGAGACGAGGAGTATAAGCTACAATATCCTGCGCCTGTCGGTACTATGAACATAAATCCCAGATTGAGCTTAATAATATCAGCAACCATAAAACATAACAATAACTTCAGCTATGTGCATTATGCTTTCACAAAGTTAACCGTAGACCTAACCCTAGTAACCCGAACTCACCAAAAACTTATCTTTGCTTTACCCCCAAGCGCCATGAGCGTGTTAGTGTCGATTGTGTGGTGCTAGGAATGGTATTGTGGTTTATGCTACGGTTCTTATTGGTGTTGTTGGTCGCCGTCGTCGTGGTTGTCATTAGTCTGGTCCTCGTGTGGAGTATAATGTTAAACTATTTCTAAAAGATTTGGCGCGACGTGAATGGACGTGTGTCGTGTCAGACAATCTAAAAATAGAGGCGTAGCTTCGTGCCGAGAATACGTCTCTAGTAGTTTTGATAACGGAATAAGATGGTCGGTCACGACAGTGGTGATCAGCCATCTTATTCCATCATCAAAATGACTAGGAGTTACAAGAACTTATAAGAATATCTACTGACGGCAGGCTTCGAAGCGCCTCTAGCGCTAGGTGTTATGATTTATGTTTTGATTGATATTTAATATGATTCTTTACTTTATATTGATTCAAGTGTATAGGCCCCATGGCATTTTGTAAATGGAGTCGGACTCAAAATCAGATTAAATTGGGTGGGGTGGGTGGGGGGCGGATGTGTGTGGGAGTGGGAAGTGGTATATTTTGTCTAATTTATATTCAAAAGCGTTTACTGTTTGTGCATTAAAATATATTCTAGTAAACTGTTCCACTGGTCCATGCATCGCAGCTGAAATGACAATTTCCCAATGTCCAAGTTGGTCTAAGTTTCGTAAGGTTTAAGCTATGTCGTCTAGTTATGCTATTCTGTTCGTGTAGTTTGATAAATAGAGAATCTGGAACGAGGTCACTTTTCATATCACTATTATGGACCGAGTTGAAAATTATCAATTTGCACGAGCTTTAGCGAGTGCAAAATTGATAATTTTCAACGAGGTTCATATTTAGTGATATTAAGTGACCTCGTTCCAGATTTTATTTATCATATAAACTGTAATTTTGAAATATATGCCAATGGTTTCTGATATGACTTTTATCTGATTTCTCATTGTTGATTTTCGTGAAATCGATACCGCCGCTGTGACGCACCACTACTTGATAACAGATACTGAATGCGCAGCAAAATATAGTGACAAAAACAAAATCTGGCGATGTCAGCCGTAAACTACACTTTTCTTCTAAGATTATCGCAGAGCCACGGCCATCAATCGTTACTTCGCTGCCGACTGATAAGCTGTCAAACGATGACATTTTGCGATGGCGTTTCATGAATCACAAATCGTAGTAAACAAATCGTAGTAAAACAGTACCGCGTAGTAATCCCTACGCGTCACGCTCACATCAATCGATGTTCTAATTGGTCGATTTAAATGGGTTGCGCACCCAACAACCAACGAAAATACTCCGTTGAATATGGCACGTGTGCTCATATCGAAAAATATGGAAAGGGCTAGAAGGCCTGTTTATATGATAAATTCCGTTACAGTTGGGTTAAATTTGTTGGTGCGTATCTTGTATAATTATATGATCTCACCCCGCATTGTTCCGAACGGTAAAGATAGTCAGTTTAATTTCCGTAAACGGCTGATGTATAACAGATTCATTAGACTCGGGATAATTTTCTGTACACATTCATATATTGTTCGAAACTTAGTTTATCTACTATAGCCGGTCGGCCAACCCGATGAAATGTGCTTAAAATGTTTCGATGACATTTTTTGTTAGAAGTGGTCACCTAGGCTGAATGGTTTCGTAAACTAATCCTCTACAGCGCAGAGGTGGATGATAATCTCAATTTTGCATTTTTTCGGACGTAATAGCCAGTCCTGACCACAGGGACTCAAAAGTGACAAGAAACTATTATTTTCAGGCGTTTTCAGGAAAAATGAAAACCTAAATTATTTCTCTAATTATAACACAATAATCCATCTCTATATATATAAAACGCACAATATGTTTGCAATTTGTCTGTATTATCATCATATTGTTGCGTTTTTTGCTGTTTTACTTTATTCTCTGCAGTAAAATGTCTCTTTTCTGATACAAAATTATTGAATTAACAATGCATCAAATGTTGCTATGATAATGAATGTCTTTATTGCAAATATGCTATCTGGTAACAGCAATAAATTATACTAAAGTAATATGTTGAAGTTGAACACACATATTCCACAACAGTCTACATGTACTGCACATTGTAACCTTGCTTCATAGGAGATACTACAATGATTTATGGTTACTTATCTCAACAATTAAGGCTATGCATAATGTTGAGTCTTGATCTTAGGTGTATGCGTGCACGTGTTTGCACGCGTGTGCATATGTACGTGCGTGCGCGCGCGCGCGTGCGTGCGTGCGTGCGTGCGTGCGTGCGTGCGTGCGTGCGTGCGTGCGTGCGTGCGTACGTACGTGCGTGTGTTGGTCAAGCACATTTTAGTCTTGCATAGCCTTGGAATCTGTAAAACCAGTTTAAAAAAACCCCACATGACATTATATTAACATATCCATTAATTTTGATTCACTAAGATTGACAATTAAGTTATGGCCAAATTACAAACATAACTAAAGAACATTTACTAAAGCAATTGTAAATCTGCGATGCCTGACCATTAAGGAATGTTATGAGGCCTCTTCTAAGGCCATTGAACACGTCATGTGATGATGCATTAAAAACTCTAGGTGGAGTCACAGATCAAAGATCCATGCTTGAAATTTCCATAGGTTTACGCAAAAGGGTCACCTTTACATTAAGGATAAAATAAGGTGTATCTTCTAACATACTCTTTGAAGTTGCGTGATCAAAGGCAGGTAACTTATGCCAAACAAAAAAAATTGACATTTTTACCAGTGAATGGCCTTGAACCCAAGGGGGATATTAAAATTTTCATTAGAAATTACTTAGATCTCTCAATGTTCTAGAATCTGGCCAGGTTTGAAGAGAATCGGAAGTAAACTCTTGGAGAAAACGTTGTTCAAATTTTGCTCCCATAGGTTTACTATGGGGATGTGTGGCACGCAAAAGCTGATTTCTCGAAAACTGTTGCATGGATCAACATGAAATTTGACGTCAAATCGATTTCGCAGTCGATTTTGAAAACCCCCAGTTTTTCCACCGTTTGTCATATTGAGTTCATTTCTGGAAAAAACTAAAGTTGATATTTTTTACCCATATTTTCACATGGCAGCCAATTTGCAAGAATTTTTCTTATTAAAAAAGTCCCCCATTAGTAACATCCCAGCCAAATATGGTAGTGATCCGATCAAAGCTCTTGGTGTAGTCGAAGTTCAAAGATCCATCCTAAAATTCCCATTCATTCCCTATAGGGCCATTTCCCATACATTGGGGTCAAAGGTCTGTCGGCCAATTTGAAAAAGGAATTTTTGAAAACCGTCAGTGGTAACATCCTCACCAAGTATGGTAGTGATTCGATCAAAATTCTGGGTGTAATAGCAGTTTAAAGATCAATACCGAAATCCCCATACATTTCCTATGGGACTTTTTTCCCACCAAAAAATGGGTAGCTCGAAACCCCTTGGGCGAATCCGAAAAAAGCACAAGCACACGATTCCAGACTGGGTAGCAGAAGTTGACCACCTTTGGAGTTGATCAGATAAAAACTGTAGGAGTAGATGCGGTGCAAAATTTTTAATGAAGAATAAGAAAAAAAGAAGAAAAAATGAAAAAACAAAGAAGAAGAAAGATCCTGAGTGATTAACTAAGGTGCGACTTATATTGCCGACTTGGTTAAGCATAGCGAATATTACGTCTTTCAACCCATATAAAACAATCTGTTTTCTATTTTACATCATAGGTTACTCAGGATTGGGTCCATCTATAAGTTGTCCCGATGGGTTGCAACAGTCTTCGGCATTGCATCCACATGCAGCTGTACATGTCTGCCGCGATACATAACATTTACAGTTTAGCCGGCTGTATTTGGTTTTACACCCATAGGTAATTATTTTTGTTCACACTTGAGGGATTTTGGAAATACGAGTCCAAACAATCAGCAGCCCACTTGAATCTTTTGTCCATCCACCGCATCATGATAGTGTCTCCATGATCATGAGATCTTTGCCCGGGAGTTTGATTGTTTCCAATGCGGCTCTATGGTATCCTTGGTTGATGGTAACATTTCCAAAGCTTTTTTCCTTTAGAAAATGCACCGTGTCGGCCGTTGTCAACTCCACCTTTCAAGTTTGTCACACCATATAAGTGACAGACAAACTCCTCTGTTCCTACAAACGTGTATAACGACCAACTCCTTCAAGTAGGTGACAGCTAGCGACATATATCTTCCAACAGGTATTTCCCCCAACATCTGTGAAAGATGAGCTTGAATCGCATCCTGCAAAAGCAAGAAAGCTAAGTAGATTGTTTATGCACGGAGTTGTTAATTCTTTGCAAATGAGATGTATAGGGTAGCATTTTCGATTTTTTGCAGTTCCTCTTATTATCCATAATTCTATTTGTTTTGATGCAAAGAAATGGATTAACATAAGGAAAACATCTATATCTTGACACAGTACTTGAACTCTGTGGTATCCATCTTCTGCTGCGTGTAGACTGTGGATGATCAAACGAGTATCTATTCCTTGTGGTTTGCTGACAATTGTTGGACATCTCCTTGTTTACTACAATGGGTTTTTTTTACACATTTTCAAAACCGTCAACTGTTATAAATTCCTGGTAATCAGGGGGAACTTTCCTCTTCTCGACCATATATTCACTGAGAAACCTTGCCAGATCAGCCTTATTTTCGTCAAGACAAATGAATTGTTGCCAAGCTTGCGGTAATGTACATCACTCCTGTCAATAACTCTTTGCATTGATTTCCTTTTAAAACCACATCCACTCTACCAATGGAATTATTCAGATATCCGGACACCCATGAATAGAATACGCCTCCATAATATCAAAATGCTCTACAGGCTGTAGGTTTCCCAATGGATTGTATTAACGCATGCCCATCAATGATCACACACAACTGTCCATCAAAATCGGGTGGTGTGTCAGGTGGGTCAATGTTCTTAGATAGGCTATTGATCAGGTATGACTTTGATGTTGAATTGATCTGGTCATCTTTCTTAACTGATGAAAGTGGTAGGTGAGATAAATCATGTTTTAACACTTTCCCCGGATGTATTTTTCTTCCAGCTTGGAATGCATTAGACAATTGCTGGATAAGTTTTCTATCTGATTTAACAATCTTTGTTTTATTGTGCATTGTTTTATATCTGTCTTATATAGTGATACAAATGTCTTTGAACTCTTTTTCATGAGTGTGTCAAAGAATGGAGTACTTCTTTCCTTGGCATTTTCTTTGACAAACGATGTGTCTCTTTCATAATCATATGCTATCAATAGATCCAGTTCAATTTCAGCTGTGTCAACAGTATTTGATGCTATTGAAAGGAAATCAGTCTTCAATGCATTACACTCCTCAATATCTGTGCCACCCTCTGTTGATCTAGGAATATTTTTTAATCTGTTCCTGGAACCACTGTAACATGGAATACATTTATCCGTTTGAATTATTGAACTAGGCATCCAGCAGTTTCTTTACAGTCTTTAGTCGTGACGCCAATGCATCCTTACGAGTTAAAAAAAATATAGCCTGATCATCATCTTTGATCCCTAATAGAAGCTTGGTTTACTGAGAGACATGGGATCTCTCGGTCCAGGTTATTCAGAATTTATCTCTTGCTGGATCATTTATGGTTATTCCAATGATACGACTGGATAACTTGCACATACGATTAACCCATTCAGTTAGTTTGGCCAGCTGAGACTTGATTGAAGCAACGACTGCTGCGCTTAACCACAACATTTCCATTTTCACACTTGCTATGTATCTCTGGAGCTATTGATGGTAATGCCTGATAAATGCACGGGTCCCCAGCTGGCAAAATGTGTATGGCCATATATGGTCAGCCATGGAAGCATTGCAGCGAACGCATCGATATGGAGCTGCCAGGTTCCCTCTCTACTGGCTCTAATAAAATCAAGAAGAATTGCTACCATATCCATATATGATGTCCAAGACATAAAATTTGGTTGATCAGCATATTCCTTCATAAACCCAGTGAACACTTCTTGAACTGACTCCTTTTCAATGCGTTGGTCAGCTGGAGAAAATCGCCAGCAAGTTGATTACAAGCTTCATTGCCTTTGAAATTAGCTGTAAGCTACTCCAGTTCCACTTCCATGTGCCGATTCCTGATGCTAGGCCACTCCAAACAAATATTTGCGGTAGTGCTCTAAATAATGCTTCATAAGCTAACGGGTGTGCTCGAACGACCATATAGTAATCTTTGCCAGCCATAATAGCGTCTGTACTGTTTGTGCAAAAAGTTCTTCTCCATCCATACATCATCTAGGCCAGAACATTTCAGATGTTGACCAATGGATTTGAGGAAATTGAGAAGAATGTGAAGATAGCCTAGACGTAGAATAACATCTTTGAATTTCTCTGAAGGTGCCCATGTCAGTTCTTTAGCCCTGCTGTAAAGTTGCGGATATACCACAATTACTGTGTGAGCCTGACCAAGATGTTGAGATTTGGCCTGAAATCGGTTCATAAATGTTGCCATGGCGCCATTTTCATCAACTGGTGCTTATAAGATTGGTATCATTCCTGCTGTTATTCCTGGTACATCATCTGTACTAAATGCCTCATTAAATGACCTCCATGAAGGAACTTGTTGGTTTGCCTGTTTCTGCATGGATGCTGGAAGTCATGCTTGGTTTACAAACCTTTCATTTATCCGGTGTGGACCCTCAGTGGACAATCTTTCAACGTCAATATCTGCAGCATTCTGAAATACAGGAGATGGTCGTATGCCGGATAGTAAAATAGACTTATCAAGTTCACGCAGTTTATCTGTCATATCATGTTTGAGTACTTTGTCTCTACCAATCACAGGGTTGCTGTCATCTGCAGACTATGTAGAAGGGTCATGCTGAGTAGAATGGAATGTTATTTTCCCATCTAGCGTGCCTTCCAGTACATCGATATTGTCACAAGAACCGATACGTAACTTCTTCGGCATGTAAGGCATGGTTCCAGTTGGTATATAAATGCCACAATTTGGGTCAAAATGCTTGAGAACATGTGTCGTAATGGACCTTCCCAATTTTAGCTATGCCGCGCCCATCCCTATCTAAGCTCCACCCACACCTTGCTCGTGTTCGGATCGATCAATCTCTGAACTTCCTGACTATTAATTTCCAGAAAACTATACAGGTAAGCTGTTGAATATTTTGAAACTAATTTGACTGGGCGATATGGCAGCAACAGCGTCCAGTCAAATTAGTTTCAACGTATTCAACAACATGTTTATTAAATAGCAAAGAGATGCAATTCGTACAACGTGTCGGACTATTAAGTGTTAAAGATGGACTATTGGAATCTTTCATGGCTTCATTATTATGACGTCAACATACAGGTCAATTTGTTGATTATGACGTCATATGATGGATGGATAAACTGGAAACGTGAATTGATGTGGCTATCCGTCTTATGGTGCCCATTCCAACTGTGTGCCCTGCTGTATGAAACAGGCTGACTAGCGTCTCGGGCCTCGTTGCTTGATAAGCCCAGGCCAACATGTTTTGGTGTAGACTTTGGTGTGATTTCTGGACACTGTATAGAGAATATCTTGTGCCAAACTACACACTCTTGTCTTTGTTGAATCATCTTGGCTGATATCATAAGCTTCATGGGCAATACCACTTTCAAGTATTTGTGTTCCACCCACCAAAACACGTAGGACCAAGTAGAGACTATCTTGGATAACCATTTGGATGTGCTCCTGGTCAATTTCCTTCCAAGCAACGGTGTGGCCAGAGGTGTCATGCAAATCGATTCGTAATTTTAGCGAGGTGCAAACCAGCTCCTACAAGTTCCCACCATGCTAATGAATGTTTAATGACGCTAAATCGTCCTCAGGCTCTAATGACACTGATAATTGTGCGAGTGTCTTTGCAATAATGAAATCAGATGTGTCGCTTAGATACATCAGGAGAATTGACTTGGAGTTTAGTTGTCGCACAAAGCTAGCCTTTGATCAAAGACATTTTAAAATGTGGGTAGACTAACTTAAAATACTAAAGCCAAGATAATCGCATTTACGTGTTAATAATTTCTATGTATTATGATATAATTGTTTAAATGTATCGCGCGATTATGACGCGGAAACTTGTCCAATCACGATGTTCCTTGTATTTCTTGAAGGCCACAGTAACAGAGGTTACAGTACAGAGGAAAACTAAAATTCGTCATTTTTACCCCTAGTGGTCAAGACTGACCATAATGTCCGATAAAATGTAATAAATGGGATTGTCATCCATCCTATGTTGTAGAGGACCCTTTTGTGAATTCATTCACCATGGGGTGGGGGGGTGCTGCTTCTGACAAAAAATGCCATGTAAAGTATTTTTGTGTATTTGGTCGGCAGACTACTATGATCTATTGTTCCTTTCACTTGGTGGGTATGTCAACTGATGGTTGGATGGTTTTATCTTTTAGTATATGTGGGTGCTTCCTTCCTGGCTATTCTCATGCTTTTAGACGTGTCTGAATAAAACGGCAGTAGTGATTTTGGCAATCACGTTTGTTGTAAATTGATCCGAAGAATTTTGTGTTATCAGCGAATAAGAATACGTGTGCGCCATTGTTCATCCGATCTGGGAAGCTGCCAATATAAATTACAAATAACAGAGACCCAATGACTGAGCCTTGTGGTATACCACTTGCTACTTCTGTAAATTTTAAATTTGTTTTTATCACCACATTTGCATGAGGTCATCCAGTCTAGTAAGTTTTCTTTAATTACATGGCATTTTAATTTCTGAAGTAAATGTTTGTGGAAGATCGAACACATTCATGATGTCACAGTATATAGCATCGACCACGCCCCCTTTGTTCGAAGTTCCCAACCACATTTCTAATACGCTTATCAATTGGAGGACTCTCAACCTACCACGTATAAATCCATATTGCTTGTCAGACATTATTTGATGTAAGGTATTTTATAGCAGCACCCCTACTAATTGATCATATCACCTTGCGTATTACAGAAGGTAAACGTACGGGTAGGTAATTCCTGCGATTTTTTTTATCACCTTTCTTGTATAGCTGTTTTGTTAGCAATTTTTCACGCATCTTGTACTATTCCTATAATTAACCATTGGGTAAATAATTTTACTAAAGCTATACCTAATTCAAGACTGAGGTCAGTTAATACTCTTAAGATGTGCACCATCTGCTTATGCGATTTTGGCTAACTTTTCATTAGAGAGTTTGCTCTTGACGCTTTCGAGAGTAACAACTGTGGTTATTTTTGACTGGCAATCTTTCTATGGTATCATTAGGGGCGAATGAAGTCAGCACCGAATTAAAATAATCCACTAATAGGGCAGCCTTTTCCTTGTCTCGTTGGTTACCACTTTCTTTTTTAAGTTGCTGGGTACTAGAAGGTTGGGAATTCCAGAAGTGGAATTTGTTTTGGATTGAACATACTTCCAGAATCTCTTGGAATTATTTTTACCCTTTTAGATATTTTCTTTTCAAATAACATTTGCGATTTCTGAGTTATTCTGCCAAATTGTCTTCGTATATGCCAGTTCCGGGTTTCTAAGTATCTTTTCCATACTCTTTACATTCTATTTATCTTGGGTTTTTTATTCAATTTCAATTTCGCAACTTAAAAAATTATATTAATTTATATGGAATGAAATCATCATATGTTAAGATGTGTTTCGTTTCATTACATATAGGCTCACAGTTTAAGCCTCTACAAGTATATAATTTAAACAATTTAATTTTCAGTAATTTTGCTGTGAATATGCACCTTTAAGAATATATTTGTGCACCGCTTTTTCGTATTTCTCGTTTTTAGTATTCCACACTTTATTTACATCGACGTCAGCTTCCAAAGGTCCATTACAAATCTCTATCTAAGCTCTCATAGATGTGCAGTCTGTCCTATCATAACACGTCATAGTATTCGGAATATTATCATCTTCACCAGCTATACAACACTGAACCTCTTTCTAGGCGGTTACGCAGACTTCATTTCGGAGACCAGCCATGTCTAGTCTATCTCCGTATGGGGACTGCAAACGTACCATTGTGGATCATCTTGCGGTTGGTATCATCTTAACTCCCTTATCTCTAGCTTGATACAGTCCTTAAATTCGACTCGATCCATCCACTTGTTCATGTGATATTAGCGTTTATGAAATGTCAACAAATTCCTATCCTTATTCTGTATGCGTCCATTTTTGTGTTCTCACGAATTTAGAGGGATTATTTTTCTGTTAACTATTTTTCATATAGAAGACTATGGAATCTATGTTTTATTGCTTTATGTAAGGTTATAATGTCTGGTATGAAACTATGAATATTGTAGTTTTCGTGCTCTTTTACCATTCAATTCCCTTTATCGTCATATTCTGGTGGAAATTACTACGCCAGTGGCTGCCGGTTGCTAACGTTACTACTTTCTCAATATCGTATCGAAAAAGATCTGGCGAGAGACGAATGTCGTGTCAGAGTGTTTCTAGGACAGAGAGACAGACAACAGGGACTAGGTCGCAATCACCGATGTGGTTATCATAACAAAGCGAAAAAACTATATTTCAAGATGTTGTTTAGGAAGCAGGAAAACTTGTTAAAATATATCTTGTAGATTTGACCAATCACGAGCTTCAACCCAATTCATCACGCACCCCCCCCCCCCCCCCCCCGTTGTTCGCATAAGTGCGTCTACACCTCCGCGTACTTTTGGGCTGTGAAGGATTAGTCTAGTTAGTCTAGATGACACGATTAATGCCATTCATTTTCTTTCCTTCTTGAGGGTGTAAATTATTACCTAAATATTTTACAAAGTTATATAAATATTGATGACGCTCTTTTATTGCGTCTCCTTTGAAATGATTTGCTGAAACCTATGAAAATATCTATTCAGTTTTATCTGTGACGCTTTTAAGGATTATTGACAAGCTGTATCCAAGCTACAATACGGCTCAGAAATAACTTACCATTTTTCCAAAGGAAAGTAAAACGTACTGTTGAATATTATTGAACAAAATTGGATTGAAAGACACGGCAATGTTTTCCACACGAATTATGTTCAAAATATTCAACAAAACCTGACTTACATCGAGCTAAAATTTTACCAACTAAGATATTTCTGGGGTTTTTTTTGTTTTGGAAACATGTAAACTTATTTATGAGCGGTACTGTAACACTATATTGACTTTCACTTAAGCCACGATACAGCAAAACCTGTCTATAGCGGACACCTTATTGGCCATCACAAACACATCATGAAATACATGTTGTCGCTTAATACAACCCATTATGTATGGCTATTTGCAGGCAAACGAGAAGTCTTTTGAAAAAATATTTTACTACTGGAATGACTGGCTCTGTTATCGAGTCAACGGAAGAATTCAGTTTCAGCTATACCAGGTCCCAGGTCCATCTTTAGCTAAGCTCGCCCGTTCTGGGATCCATCAATCCCTGAACTCACTGACTATCAATTTTAATATCAAACTATGCAGGTAAGCTGTTGAATATTTTGAAACTAATTTGACCGGGTGCTGTTGCTGCGTATGGCAGCAACGACGCCCAGCCAAAGTAGTTTCAAAATATTCAACACCATGTTTATTAAATAGTAATGACATACAATTCGTACGAACAACGCTTAGTCCGTTATCAATTAAACGTTCACGATGAACTTAGCTACGCCATTCATGATGCAATTGATTATGATCACACGTCACGTAGTTGATTATGACGTCATATGATTGATGGGTAAACTGGAATCAGTCATTGTTCCTTTGGAATTGCCTTCAAATGTGTTGGACTATAGCTATTATGTAGCTATTCGCCATAAACAGCTTTGTAATATGCACTAGCTTGTGATAGTCCGCTTTCCACATATTTCCCAGACATGCACGTTTTTGCAATCCATGTGACTTAAATGTACTAGGCGACGAATTCCACTATTTATTTGAATGTCCTGAAATAAATACAGAGAGAAGAATGTACCCTCCTAAATATTATACACTTCGCCCAAATACATATAAAATGTATCAACTTTTCAATACAAAAACCCGCAAAACAATAATAGCTCTCTGTAAATATACTGACATCATTATGAATAAGCTTAAAAAGAAGAAATGACAGATTATGTAATTACCGGCGCGTAAAGCTTGCCTGCCTATTGCTCACACAAATGTATGTATGTCTCAGCGAGTGGTGGTGGGAGTAGTAGTAGTAGTAGTAGTAGTAGTAGTAGTAGTAGTAGTAGTAGTAGTAGTAGTAGTAGTAGTAGTAGTAGTAGTAGCAGTAGTAGTAGTAGTAACTATACAGTATTCATACTACCCGCCGTCATCATCATCATCATCATCATCATCATCATCATCAGTTTACGGCCACTACCATCATCACGTTTATTTATATCATTGAGAAACACAAACACCTATTCGATTTAATTATGTATATAACATATGTAACCGCCATTATATGTATATATTTCATGTATATATGTTTCGTACACTTCTGAAGAAGTTACGGAATAAACTTGAAATTGAAATTGGAATTTCAGGGAACGTCGCAATTCGCTGTGTCCCCTGATGTTCCCTAGCCAGCTCGGTGTCTAGAATCAAAATCTGTAGGATAGCATCTTGATAGTACTGGACAAATTAAAATATGTGCATAAATCTAATATGGGCGCGAAATTTCTATTCTAAAGCCCGATGTTGTTTAATGATGCGCCTGTTGGTATGGAACCAATGACCAAATGAGCCAACTATTGAGTTGGTGTCTAAAAGTCGGGAACCCTAGCGATAAGGACCTTCGGGTCATGTACTAACCGAACAGGCCCGTTGTCACCATGCAGTAAGTTTCGGGAACATATTTCCACGTGTTTCACAATACCAATAGAACTGGCAATATTTGTCCTTATGACGGACATATCCAGTTTAACTATGCCCCGCACATCTCTAGCTAAGCTCCACCCACACGTCGCCAGTGTTAGGATACCCCACCTCCACCCAAACTCCACCACTGTTGGTATCGATCGATCCTTGAACTCACTGGCTATCAATTTCCAGAAAACTATACAGGTAAGCAGTTGAATATTTTGAAACAAATTTGACTCGGTGCTGTTGCTGCCTATGGCAGCAACACCACCCAGTGAAATTAGTTTCAAACTATTCAACAGAATGTTTATTAAATAATACAGACATACAATTCGCATAGCGCGTCGTACTATTAAGCGTTTAAGACGGACGAGTCATTCATGCTGTAACTGATTATGACATCATCCTACACGTCACGTAGTTGATTATGACGTCATATGATGAATGGATAAATTGGAAAGGTCCATTACAATAACAAAGTGTCAACTAGGCTTGCGCGATTACGTGATTAAAACGAAAATCGCGATTGTGTTTTAAATCGTGAATTTATATGATTAAAAATTAAATAATCGAATAATCGTGAATATTTTCTATTGAATAAAATATTTAAAAACCTGACTTTCAATTACTTTTTAATGCGATCGGTCATAAAAAATTACATTTTGCTTAGTGAATGTATGTCCATTTGCACGGCAAGATCTTCACGGCGCAAACATTTCAATCTTCTTGACCATTACAGGCTTAAATTCATATTAACAGCATTTTGAATGCTTTAAGTCGCTATTGACACTCTGTTGACACTAGGCTTGCGCGATTATTGTGCGATCGATTAGTAAAAAAGTATCGTCCTTATTCGATTAATCAGCTTGGATGCAAATTACCAAGCCTTAACAACAAAAGAATATCAATGACGAAAATTGCAATGGTGTTTAGAAAAGGTTCGAGCCGATCGTTTTAGTGGTAAATCTTTTTGAAAATATCCATCTTTTGGTCTGCAGATGAACGTCCCTCAACATCACTGCAGAGGCCGCTTTCGTCGACTTGATGCTTACACGGTTAAATATATAATATTAAATATTCATAAATTATAAATATATATTTACCTATTACAAACATTACAATGCGTATATATTATGCTACCCATGGCCGTCAATCGAAATTAAAGACCTCACACAGTATTTATTCAAATGAATTCTGTGAAATATCATTTACAGTATGCGCATTATGCTGCTCACGCGCCTCCATACAAGTAATCCTTTGCATAGCTAGGTCATGCGATTATTGTAATAACTGAGACATAATAAATTCCCAGTTATCATGAAACGAAGAAAACTGTGCTTTATGCGTGTATTAATGCGGTCGCCAAAGGGACAATATTAGTCAACATTGTCCTTCCTAATGGCAAGTTGGTGGATATATTGGAATTATATAAATATTATTAGTTATACCAGTGTTTTGGCGGTGGTTCAGGCTGTTACACACGCGCAAACGTTGTATTTGTTTGCGCGTGTGGTAACAGCCTGTACTCCCAGCAAAACACTAATGTAACGAATATTTTGCCCCTCAGACGTCAGCGAGAGATTAAGAATAAGCCAAAGAGAATCCAGCATTATTAGATTCCTTCTATGCAGAACTGAGCTCAGCCATTACAATCCAAGCTAGATGGCAACTGTTCGTGTGTAGAGGTTTCAACTCCAAGCTCGGAGCTGCGGACAAACGTTCAGTACTTGGCTTATGCATGAGCTCGTATGGAGAGGGGGTACGAACCAGCAATGGAGATGCACTTGTGGTATTCCTTGGTTCCAATGGCCTATTTGCCAACAAATACGGCTTTTAAACATCCATGCCGTCACCAAACAACATGGACCGGACACCTTGCTGATTGCAAAACCCCAACAGGTTCTAAGGGTACAACAGCTGTTTTCAATCAGATATGCTTCATACTATGCAAGACAAAAACAAAACTCGTACTTCGGAATGCTCGTTCATACGGAGGCACATACCTCAATTCTAACCATAAGCCAGTCATTACACACCCTCAGATGAACGATCTCTACCTAATATATAAACGCCATACTAGGCAAGAGAGTAGAGTCACCTACGGCCTACCCAAGCTCATCAGCGACACTGACACTCAAATGTCATACAAAAAGCCCCTCGGGGAGTAGATAGTTAACATCGACGTCAGCTCCGACCCGAACGAAGCCGTAACAAAAATATTGAAATCTATGGAATCATCAGCTACCAGCACCATAGGTGTTCTTAAAAGCAATCGAACTAGGTACAGTGACGACCTTCTAGCAGTAAAACTGTCAGCAGAGCAGAACGCGTTACGGCTGCGCATCTATCAAAGTGGCCAAAGTGAATACCGCACCAAACTACGCCGTGAGCGCATTATTATTCTGCGCCACATTAGCGAACGCTTAAAAGATCTTGCTATTCAACAGGCAGACTCCCTAGCAGATGAAATCACTGTCACGGATGACTGTCACAAAATGTTTCGCGCAGCCCGGGCCCTGAGAGTTACTGACTACACACCACCATTCACAGTACATAACTCTGAAGGACACTTTATCGGGACTGACCGCGATTCGAGAATGGTTCGAGAAACAGTTCACTGGCCACGATGATGAGGGCTTGCACCCGTTCTCAGGAGAACCCAGGCCATTACTAACAATAAATAAAACAGTAGGAGTTGAGAAGGCCCTTAAAGCCCTGAAAAATGGACGTGCATCTGGACCTGATGGCATGAGCTATTCAACTATGCAAGTGACATTATCTCAAAACCGACCACGCGCCTAATTAATTCAGCTTTTATGCACCACCGTCCCATCGACGCTGTAGGCCAAAAAGCTGATCTTAGCCAATCAAATAACAGGATTTGGTCACGTGACATTACGGATGGGTTGTAATTCAACTTATTACCCTCAGTAATATCACATGACCAAATGCTGTTATTTGATTGCTAAGATCAGGGATGTATGATCTGGTATCTCACTCACGCGAAGGCAATACTACACGGTATACCCCGCGCGAACATCGTGTTTTAGTCTTAATGCGCAGATTAATTATGACGTAATAATAGTAAAATGAAGAAGGTCATGATGTCATAAATGGTGATGTATTCTGAGTACAAGTACATGCACTTTTTTTTAGCAATTGTACTGAGGCTGAGTACGAGTACATTGTAAATAATAATTGTTTAATACCAAACTGTCATCCATGGCCGCTATGGATGGGGTGGGGGCGAGCAGCTATACTATAACATTCCCCCTGTACTTGCTATATGGGCTGGAGTTGATGTGAATTCTGTAAACATACATGTAAATATAAAATACGACTTCTGTAGTGGCGTTTCCTTCTCTTTATTTACATAACAACCTTGTTGAATATTTTGTACATAATCGGGCTGAATGCTGTTGCTACCATGGGTGGCATTATCTCCCAGCCAAATTAGTGTCAAAACATTTCACAGAATATTTATTAACGCTTTCAACGATACAGACAAAATGACAAATTCATTAAAATAAGAAATAACCAATTGAATACTTTGAATATAATTTGATTGCTGGTTGTTCCTACCTTAGGCAGTAATTAGTTCGAGTCAAATTATTTTCAAAATATTTACCAGACAATTTCTTACTTCATTAAAGAATTTGCAAAATTCCTTGCATGATTGCTATGAATGTATAATATATAAGGCTTCATCAGTGAGAGAGTTAAATTAGAAATAATTTGTTTCAGATAAATGATGTAGTAATGTTGAATATTTAGAAATTAATTTGACTGGCACACTTTACTGCTTGTGGCAGCATTCACTTCCAGACAAACTGTTGATTAACCCTTTAACCCTCAACTATTTCAAGAAAACTTTCTCATAGAAATTGTCAATTTGCAGATCAAGATATTATATTTGGAAATTGACCACTGGAATAACCGGCATAAGAGTTCTATTATAAGCAGCCCGATCTGAGATAGACAATCAGCTCCTCTGTCGAGGTGATCGCCAGCCAGCCAGTGGACATATAAATGATATGCAGGGTGGAGTCGTATTATCAGCGCTATCATTCCTACATTAGCACTGTCAATGCCAGAAATCTCGTTCTCGACCATAAGCATAATGGACGATCCCAACATGCGTACAAAGTGGGCGGAGCTATGCGTACAAAGTGGGCGGAGCTATGCTAAAAATTGGTATGGCATACAGAGAAATGGGTCTGTCCATTATTCTTATGATCCATTCCATTTCCCGGCATGCCACACGAATGTCTAGCATAGCTCCGCCCACTTTGTACGCGTGGTGGGATAGATTTAAACGTCATAACATCGAGTCCCAGAATCTAAATTTCAAGGAACCTATGCAGGTAAGTTCTACTTTGACCGGGAGGCAGTCAAATTATTTTCAAAATATTCAACATAATGTTTAATAAGTTATAAATCCACCATAGACATAAAATTCATACACTTTCGTGACTGACCATTATCACTTTCAAGACATTTTGATTCTGACATCGGCTAATATTTGACAGAGCGCATCCTTCCTAACATCATTGGCTCCATGAAGGAGCTGAGATAGATGGTTTCATCAGTATGCTAGCGGCCTCGACATACATAACGGATTTTAACATAGGCACGTACAGAGTCCAGAAAAATTAATTCAAATAAGGAGTCGGGAATTCCTGGTTTCTCGCTCGTGTTCATGTCACAGGCAAGGGATAAACAAAACAATGTCAGAAATCAGAAATCAGAAGAACACAAAAGAGGTCAGAACAAAAATAAACACCAGTACGAACACGACGCGGTGAATATGTCCACTGAAGAGGCATCCGCATCCCTGAATGTTCTATCAACAGATGATCTGGTACTGGAGTTCCAATGCCATTTAGATCATTGCACGATTCAAGCAGCTTCGAATTCAGAGACTCAAGAAGAGTCTAATGGTATGTAATAAGAGAGAACCATACATACTTCTCTATCAGTATCGGCAGATGCCAGTAACTTACCTTCTGACATCAACAGATCAATATAGGGATCCACTCTGACACTCAGGTATCTGACGTTATAAACAAATACGTTGCGTGTTAGCCGAAGTAGAAAAATGGATTTTTCTGTTACTAAATTATTGTACGGATTTTATTTATATCTTTGATGAATTTGCAATTTAATAAATATTATGTTGAATATTTTGAGACTAATTGAACTGGGAGCTGTTGCTTCCACAGCAACAGCCCCCAGTTAAATTAGTTTCGAAATATTCAACAGCTTACTTGTAGGCCTATAATTACCTTCAAATTGGGATACTGGGAATTCAGTATTCAAAGTGTATAAATCGGTTCAAATACTCGTACAAGGTAGGCGGAGCTTAGTTAGAAATGGGCGTGTATCTACTTTTCCCGCTCTTTCCGTAAATGTGTTTTCTTTATGTCCTCAGGGTCATGAGGTAGAACTTGTATAATTTTATAGGACATGTTCTGCCCTGCATGTCTGGGCAAATTAAAGTGATGTGCTACAAGGGTGTCATTTTGTTACTAAATATCCCATATATGTTCTTCTTTCATTCAGATATAGAATTCAAGTTTTGTCTCACCTACATATTGTTTTTTTACATATTGTACAAGCGAGAAGGTAGACGACATTGCGTGTGTCGCAATATGTTTTCACCGTACACCTAAATTTAAGACCCGTATGAGTACTAGCGAACTCGCATTTGTGATTCATGTTGTGGCAGAAAAACATCAAATTTTCCTGACGCATGGGTCAATAGGATTAAGAAAATCGTAGGATTCCTTCTATGTCCCAACATTGGTGGCGTGGTGATTCAAATGTTTGTTTATGATGTCGCGTGCTTTGTGGCTTTGTTGGTAGAACTCCATTATGCATGGAATCATGCTAATAGTTTCATTTTTTTTAGGTCTTTGGTATCAACAATTCCAACCGATGACGTTTGCATGCCTTTGATAGCATTTGAGGAGACCCTTGCTGCAGATTCTGCGAATGCGAAGGAATTGGCCATAGCGGTTAGAGTTCTTGGTGGCTTGTGGGTGTGCAGAGTCATAATGAAGATATCCATGTGTATCCGTGGGTTTTCAGTTTAGATCAAAGCCTAAGGTGCGGTCTTGGTCTATATAAACAAGGGTGTCCAGGAAATTTATTTTTTCTGTGGAGTTTTCTGCTGTGAATTTGATGGTTGGATGTGAGCTATTCATGTGAGTGATGAATTCGTCCATTTTTGTTTACCTAAAGTCTATCATCAATGTAGCGTAGATACAGTCATGGCTGGTATGGCAATGTGGATAGTAGTTCCTTTTCTAAGTGTGTCATGAACGCGTATGTGGGTGCCACTTTCGTCCCCATTGCGACACACCCTGTTTGGAGGTACTACTTGCCATTGAATTCAAAGTAGTTATATTTAAGGATGATAGAGAGTAGGTTTAGAAGAAATTTTGGAGATAGGTTGACTGGTACGCCAGACTGACGTATGTATTGGGCAGCGACATTAAGGCCTTCTGATTGTGTGGTGTTCGTGTACAGAGACGTTACATCCATTGTGACTAGGAACTCATTAGTCAAACGTAGAATTTTCATCGGATCCAAAATCTTTGGACTCCCAGAGGTTCGTTCTGTTTTTAAAATCTTGAGACGTTATTGATTAAGAATCTGCATGATGCCCTTCTGGCACTCTTGAGTAATTCAAAAAATCCCAGATGACTGCCGAGATGACCGCTAAAGTGTATGATCAGCTATCTCTTGCTTTCCTGATCAGCTATAATAATAATTTAGGCGTCTAACGGTAGGTGTTCACGGTCACAGAGTCGGATTATGTAAAATAAAATTAGTTTGGTTGCTCACACACACCAAGGGAGATAACTCCTAATTTAAAAATGACCAGGATGACTACCAAAATACACGATCAGCTATACTTCACTTTCGAGAACCGGGGTTTCAGGGAAATTCTGAACAGTCTATGTACATTAAAAGTTATTTGCGTGCCCGCAACATACAAGGGTAGAGAATTATCAATTTATCGAGGTTGAATTATAACAGGAAAAGGCATCTTTAAAAACTTTTCACTGGTATGACTAGCTTCATTGGCATGGCTAATTAGTGATATCAATGGCATATTTTATTTTTATAAATATGTTTTCCTTGTTTTTTTATCATTAATTTTTATTTAGTTTGTCAGAGGAGTTAATTCAAGTTAGACATCATCCCGGTTCTCAATCAGTGGGGTTTCGCTGGTTAATCAACACCTAAAACAATCGAGTTAATTCAAGTTAGACATCATCCCGGTTCTCAATCAGTGGGGTTTCGCTGGTTAATCAACACCTGAAACAATCGAGAGCGCAATTTCTATGGGCTCTTGGTTTGGCAACCGGGATATTTCTAGATCATTTATTTATGCTTGACTTAACATGTAATTCACCTAAGCAAAGATTTAACATTGCCATTAATTTATATTTCAAAAGACTTCCAAATACAGCAACTATGACCGACATCGAATGCTTATTCAAGTGTGGCATTTCTGACAGGCTTCTTAGCACAGACAATCCTGTTCGAATGAAATCGATCAACTAGTCCAGCACACAATGTTATGTTCAAAAACATATGCAACGGCATGAACCATTAGATGAAAATTGCAATCTGACTATTATATATATATATATATATATATATATATATATATATATATATATATATATATATATATATATATATATATATATATATATATGTATATATATATATATATATATATATATAAATATATATATATATATATATATATATATATATATATATATATATATATATATATATATATATATATATATATATATATATATATATATATATATATATATATATATAATATATATATAACAAGATAAATCCCTAGAAAGTGCACCATCACCTTCGAAACGGACAAGGAGTTCTAATGTAGTACCTTTCAGTTTCTTGGAACATTGCTTATTTTGCGAAGAGTAATGTGAGATAGATCCAAATCCTATAGATCCAAAGTGGTGGCGTAAATCTGAACTTGGTAGAACAGCAAATGGGGTTATGGCATAAAACATTTAAAGCAGTAATTCTAGATCTAAGTTTGTTTTTAGAGGAGAGACATATGGTCCAACGAAGTTCATGTTAGAATACAGGGTGCGATCACTGATCTGCATGCTGTTGACGCACGTTACCACGATTGATATCGATGTAGTGCTATGGCTCCAGCATCAATAGAAAAAGCAATACATAGTAAGAATGAAGCTGAGCAAAGTGACCCTGCATTTAATCCTGCTTTATGTATCATGGACTCGGACAGATCATCCATTTGAACATCAGCAGAAGTTGATCACCTCTACCGTGACAATGGAGGTGATAAGCAGTGTCGTTTTAAAGTGTAAAGTACATGCTTGAACATTTTGCTGTTGTCAGCCACTGCACTAGCAAATATACTTTTGTTCCGACGCAGAGCCTCAGATGTAGGCCTACTTAGAATGGTAGATGAGGAAGAGGATACTACGTCGAGATCTGTTTCAAAGGTCGTGAAGATAATTCTCAAAGATCTAAGGAACTTTTAAGCTGACGAGCAGGTTTATCAAAACTAGGATAAATAAATGCATTGCATTGCAATCTGTAAGTTTAACCCTGGTGTCACTAATGCGCAATATATTCGAAGAATTATATTCTACACGGTCTTCCGTTTAGATAGACAATACTATAACTTCTGTTATCGCCAACAGAGCAACAAACATTCAAATAACCCGTGGTGTACTTCTTAAGAGAAACCACTTATTGAGCGGTTCAATGACTGGTATTTCATGTTCATGATATGAAGTGCTAATATGTAAGGCATCTGCTGTAGCAGCTGCAGGAAAACACAAGCAGCTGCTGGAAAACACAAGCAGCTGCTGGAAAACACAAGCAGCTGCATAAACACTTTGATTCGGATGACACGCTCATCCAAGCGGTAGCCGACAACTTTGATGTTAATATAAAGAGGAAATGAAAGCTGATATTGTACCAGTCAAATGTTATAACGGTCCTAATAAAACTAGAGATGCCAGATACATCAAAGTTTCAGTCCTATCATTGAAGGTACTGGCACAGCAAAATACTTCTCAATTAGGTGGTATTATATGCTTATGAGCATCGTGGGCTGTTTAACAGCGTTGATGGCAAACAGTGATCTGGCAGAAGCTATCAAAGCTGCACCTGCTGGCATTGTCTTTGTGCTCATTGGGAAGAAGTTCCGGGAAAATATAAGGGCACTTAGGATGGTGATGGAGGAGCTCCAGCATAATGTGGTAATAAGAGCTGGAAAAAGGACAAGATGTAATGGATATGCTTCAGAAGAAAGCTGACCAAAGTAGAACTGCCAAGCTTTTGCTAGAATGTATGATTGTTCCTATTCTTACCATCTTTCTGTATGGCAGATTCGAAAGAGAATGTGATTGTCCCTTGCACCTTGTAGCAGTAAAGTATATGGCACCATATTTCTTTGCTGGAGAACATGTAGATTATGTCAGATATGGACTCTATTATCTCTGGCCGATGGAAGGATTTCTCAAAGGTGAGCATGTGTTTCGGCATACGCGTGTAGTATGTAATGGCATGCGGTCTGATATGTTTATAGAAACATAGTCCATGCGGTATGGACATCACAAAAGATAGAGAAATGATCCGCAAAATGCTATAACTTTGTATTGACCCCTGAAGACATCTGAACACCCTGATGGTATAAAAAACGTAGTAACAGATATAATATCTCATGATACAGTTAACGTTGGCAATGCATTAGCCATAAGCTAAGGACAAATGAGTGAGTATCCAGTTACTTGGCCTAGAGGTTTTCATGCTCCATTGAGTTTAGGTAGTTGCAATGGACATTACCAAAACATGTAAACATAGGATCTGATCATGTTTATGACATTGAACTGATATATTCCAGAGTCATGGATCTGATGCACTCACGTGACTTGGGGATTGAGAACATATTTCACTATAAGCCTGCGCTTAGAGCATGCAATAGCATGGAGTTCAGCGCAATATAAATGCACTATCTATCTATCTAATCTATCCATACTACTATATTTGACAATGGCGGTGACATGCGCGTAACAAAGACAAAATCCAAGTTACAGAGGCTCGAGGTTGCACAATATGTTCGATTGCTACAACAACCTGACGCTATCATAATTGATGGGTGTGGCATACTTTGCGTTATACATTGGACTGCACAAGAAAAAGCATGTGGATGGTTTCCTGGACTATATTCTTGAGAAGCTTCGCCCGGTGAATGTGCATCTGGTATTTGGTAGCTATTATGTCTACAGCATCAAGAGTGGTACCGGAACATCTCTAGCTGGAAGGCAAGCTTGTAGGATGTACAAGATCACATATGATACACCACTACCACCGCACAAAGTGATGTTAACTGCCACTACAAACAAAGTACAGCTTATAAACTTTATTTATGATCAACTTATGAAGGAAGTCAAAGATTGCCATGTGCAGCCAAATGGAGGTCACAACTTAGTGGAGTATGATCTTGGTAATATTTTATTTCGGTGGCCGTCGGAAATTTTCTAAAAAATCAAATCAACTATGACCACCAAATGTGTGTTCTTCCTTGATGTCTTGTAATACTAAAACAAAGTTTAATGGATGTAATCAGAATCTGTGACCCTGAAAACCTACATTTAGGCTCCGAAATCATCATTGTATCTGTTCTAGAATGTGAAATATAGCTAATAATGTCTTTTGACAACCATGTTGGCCGTTTATAAATTACTAGTTATCTCCATTGGTATGTGTGATCACCCAAACTAGTTTTGTCGTGCATAATCCAACTCCATGGCCCTGAAAACCTACAGTTAGACAACAAAATCAGTATTCTACCTGCTCAGGAAAGCAAGATATAGCTGATACTGTATTTTGGCGGCCATCTTGGCGACCATCTTGGATTTTCCAAATTCCTCAAGGTTCCAGAGGGGCATCACCCAGATGGTCTTCTATGAAGCTGCTGATGCGTCAGTAGGGCAGCCATTGCCACTTATAATTGGTCTTCCTGGTGTAGGACGAGTCTGTTTATGAATTTTAGGACATGGGTAGAACCTGGAAGTTCTTGCTTTATCGACTCTTAGACTATTAGCTATGTCGGTGGAGATTTGACCACTTAATACTAGGTCATTAATGCAGGTTTCTACTTTTTCTTCATGGAGACCGGTCACGTTTTCGTTTACCCGTGTGTGGTAACGTGTCTCGCTTAGTTGTGGTAATACTTCTTCGTTGTAATCAGTGGAATTCATAACTACAGCGGCAGGTCCCGTGTCCATTTTTTACAATTAGTTTGTTGTTATTAGTAAGGTTTTGTGTAAGTTTTCTACGTGTGAGAATAATGTTGCCAATATAGTTGCTGCGGCGTTTTTGTTTGTTGATGTCATGTGTGACCATTTTGAAGAATGCGTCTATGACATGATCATTACCTGGCGGTGGTGTCCAGGTAATGGCTGGTTTAAATATATGTTTACTTTTTTTAAAAAGACGGTGGTGGCGGTTGTGTAGTGGTTAACGTTGTGTTGCTTTCATTATTCACCTATTCTATAGACAGCGTTTGGCCTTTAGAACAGAAAAGTGATAGTCTAGAACTTGTGCAACGTATGAGCCACAGGGGCTACCTGATTGTTCATCTTGACAGTTGCGGATAGTTGCAACTGAATCGGATAAAGTAGTAAAACATAAGATGAGACGCATCTGTAAGAATCGGGAACAGGAGGGATCTAAAATAGAGGGTAACATGGGATCCGTGATACAGGATTGATATTTTGATCAAGAAGATACGAAGACAGGGAATAGATCTTTCGATTCTATCCATCCAGCATATGACGTCATAATTAACTACGTGGCGTGTAGAATGACATCATGATCAATGATGTCATGAATGATTTAGATAAGTACTTCACGAACGTTTAATTGAAGACGGACTATTCGTTGTTGTACGAATTATATGTCTTTACTATTTAATAAATACTTTGTTGAATATTTTGAAACTAATTTGACAGCACCCAGTGAAATTAGTTTCGAAATATACAACAGCTTACCTGTATAGCTTTCTGGAAAAGAATTGTCCGGACGTTCAGAAATCGATCGATCCCAACACGAGCGGTGTGGGTGGAGCTGAGCTAGAGATGGGCGGGGCGTAGCTAAAAATGGAAAGGTCCGCTATATGACCGGACGCAAATTGAGATTAATGGAATTATGACACTCCTGCCTTTCCAGGTTTGGCAGAGCCTATACACGAGTGATGGAGAGTACAAATCCGGAGCCGGAAACGTTTTCTCCAGCCATCTTTAGACACTTTCAGGAACTAGTCTTAGAGATTTACTCAAGTATTGCTTACTTCCGGCATCTTTATAGTATACTGCAGAGCCCGTTGAGCAACTTTCGTGCATATTACAAGTCCGGTGAGGTGGTGAGTTAATGAAAGAAGGAAATATACAACAACGGTTAGTTAGTACTCCGTGATACAGGAGCGTACGCTACAGCGGACCAAGTTCTACCCTTCATTAGTCTTGCGCCATGAGCCTATAACTAGCGCCGGATAACAACCAAAACATAACATATAGTCGGGCCTGGGAAGACAATGTGGCGAGTGGTATCGACGTTTGACCAGAATTTGTGGCTGAGAGTTAATCACCTGGACATGCACTCCTACATTTCTTGGTGTCAACGGCTAACTTCCTTTTTTTTAATTTCAAGGGTTCTCTACTTCTATCAAATCTAAAGTATACGATAGTCCCAGATATTTATAATACAAGCAGCAGCCTTGCTAAATATAAAACTGAAAACTATTACATTTTTGCAATGTTAGCCAACTTAGTGACGAACGATAACGGAAGAATCCAGTTTTAGCTATTCCCAGCCCATCTTTAACTAAGCTTCACCCACGCCTTCCGGTGTTGGGATCAATCGATCCCTGCACTCTCGGAATCTCAATTTCCAGAAATCTATAGAGGTAAGCTGTTAAATAATTTTGAAACTAATTTGACTGGGTGTTGTTGCTGCCTATGGCAGCAAAAGCGCGCAGTCAAATTAGTTTCAAAATATTCAACATAATGTTTATTAAATGGTAAACACGTACAGTTCGTACACCACCACTTAGTCCGTCATCAAGTAAGAGTTCGTGACGAACTTGGCTACGTAATTCCTGACGTAATTGATTATGACGTTATCCTACACGTCACGCAGTTGATTACAACGTCATATGATTGATGGATGAACTGGAGTCCTCTGTTCATCCTGACTGGCTGCCATGGAGAGCGGGCGTCTTCTTAGCAGCCGCTATTGTCCGCAACCATTTCTCATAGTTTCGATCTCCGCTGCACCATATCGTCCATGCCGAGCTGATACACACTCATATTAACCACTTATTCTTCACATTTGCTCAAGAAATCAGTTTTCAGAATTATTTTTTGGAAATTTACCACTGAAATGACTTTATTGGTTATCGAGCCATTCATTGATGTGGTTAATTTTATCAAGAAATCTTTTGTTCTGCAAACGGACAATTTCTCAAGACGTTCTTGCAAGCCTGAGGTGTTACTGTAAGCAGGTGTGCACAGATTGACGGTTAGATTTAGCATGTGTTCACGCGTGAGAATTTTCGAAATCTACGTCGGATCAGCTAAATCGAGAAAAAAATTAGCGAATTAACTGATCCGAAATAGTTTCTCCGACGCTACGTAAATTTGTAAAATGAACATACACATTTCAGACCATAGTCTCTAGTGGCGCTCTTTACCCCTTTAACACTTATATCAGCTAAAAACGGCTTCTGGAGTTCTCTTGAAAAATGTCCATTTGCAGACCAAGAGAAAACTATTTTTGAAAATTTACCACTGGAATGACTGGCTCGGTTATCGAGCCAGTCATTCCAGTGTTAAATTTAAAAAAAAGTTTTCTCTTGGTCTGCAAATGAACATTTCTATGAGAAAATTGAAATTACCTTGAACAAATTCGAGGGTTAATAACAATCTCTGGTAATATCATGGTAATCAACCACAGCATCCCCACGTCTGGAATGTTGATGCTGTATTTCGGTCCTCTGTGTAGCAGGTCTCATTCACGCCATTGCCTCGGGGATGAGGGATCATGGTGTGTGTGTGTGTGTGTGTGTGTGTGTGTGTGTGTGTGTGTGTGTGTGTGTGTGTGTGTGTGTGTGTGGGTGGGTGGGTGGGTGGGTGGGTGGGTGGGTGGGGGTGGCGGGGGGGGGGGGGGGGTGAGGGGGGGGGGGTGGCTGTGTGTTCTTGTTGGCTAGTTCCTTTATATCATCTATCTTTCTATCAGGTTTCAGAGAGCATGTGTACCAGAATGGAGGAATACGATCCGTCACTCAAGTGTATGATGTCTTAATCAACTACCCCGCTTGCCAGCTCACGTCACAATCAAAATTACGTAAGTCTTTCACGAATCTGGTAATAGTCCGTCACGAAGGTGTACATGTATTGCATGACATGTATTGCATGTCGCATGTCTTTGCTGAATATACAATTTAATATACATTCTGTCGCATATGGCAGAAACAGATCCCAGTCAAATTACTTTCGAAATATTCAACAGAATGTTTATTGAATTGAAAGCCTATATTCACCAAAACATGCAATGTGTAGCCTCGTGACATGACAGAGTTTTAGATTTTCGTGAATGAGTTACGCGTAATTTTGATTATGTTGCCAGCTATCATGTAACGTATTTGATTATGACGTCAGATAATTGAGTGACGGATCGGATTACTCTATTGATGAAAATCAAAACTTCACGAATAAATAAATTTATAGATCCTTTATTAACTATTGCATATATTAGATATTGATATTAGTTTAATAGTTATACACACAAAGCCCCACCCCCACACGATGGGTAGTTTCTATTATCCGGCTCTTGCTAGAATTATATACTGTAATCACTAAGGCGGTGTTCACGCTAGACAGTTAATCGGGAATACCGCCATACCTCAGTATTGGGCTACGCCGGTTAAGTCTCTAGTGAGAATACGGCCGTAGACAGTGTTCTCACTGGAGACTTAACCGGCGTTATTCCTGATTAAGTCTCTAGTGAGAACACGGTTTTAAAAGGTACTGCCTTTGAAACCTGTTTTACTGTCTATACAGACTATACCTCGTACCTAACGTTCTCTTATTGAGAGCCGTTTCTATCTACGAGAGCAAATATTGTTTTCAAATTTTTTCACTCAAATATATGTTCTAATAGTAGAGTATTGTTTTCTTCATTGAAATATTGATTTCTTAGCACAAATATTGTGCGATTAACTGCGAAATATCATCGTTTCCTAATTCACTTTCACGCAATTACTTCCTATCTATCCTTATCCTCTTCTGCACTCATTCTAGCTAAGAAAACGTTCATCGAAATTATCGAACTCATCCACCACTGAATCGCACGGGCATCCGTCTGTAATAATAATAATAATAATAATAATAATAATAATAATAATAATAATAATAATAATAATAAAAATAATAATAATAATAATAATAATAATAATAATAATAATAATAATAATAAATCCAAGAATGGTCGTGTTACTACAATCCACGTCTCGTAATCGTCATGGGGCATACGATGCCTTGTTAATATATTTTTCCACCCAATTTTTGTGTGTTTTGTAAACGATTTGGAAGTTTGAAACATGAAATCCCAGAACCTAAATGTACAGGTAGCTATAAAGGTAAGCTGTTGAATATTTTGAAACTGATTTGACTTGGTGTTGTTGCTGACAGCATATAAATTCATTAACGACATACAATTTGTACAATTTTGTGACGGACTTTTTGATTTTCGTGATCTAGCTACGTCATTATGAATGTGACATCAGCTACCACGTGACGTATTTGATTATGACGTCAGATATGCTTACTTGAATGACAGATCCGACCCTCCCGCCATCTACGCCGCCTCTCTCTCCCTCCCTCTCCTCTCTCTCTCTCTCTCTCTCTCCCTCCCTCCCTCCCTCCCTTCCTCCCTCACCCCTTCCCCTCTCCCTCTCCCTCTCCCCCTCTCCCTCTGTCTCTCTCTCTCTTTCTCTCCGAGAGGCACATTTAGGTACACTACAGGAACTTACCTATGGAAGACAGCTCCTTGACTTGTGCGTACAAGGCGCAATCTACATTGTTTGTAAAGCCACGAGTTACGTCGAGTCCAACAATATCAGGCTCAGCTTTTGCATTCATAACAAAAGCCACAGTCAAGGAATTCGCGGTCAAGAATCCCTTGATGTCAAAGATACAACTGTCAATCAGAAAAATAAAGTGGGTCAATGTCCTTTAGCCTGAATGGACCGTTTCAATTTTAGCTACCCCACCACCCAACCCCCACCCCACCCCGGCCATCTCTATCTAAGCTCCACACACAACTCGCCCCTGTTGGTGTTGGGATCGATCGATCTCTGAACTCCCCGACTATCAATTTCTTGAAAACTATACAGGTAAGCTGTTAAATATTGTGAAACTAATTTGACTGAGCGCTGTTGCTGCAGCAACAACAGCGTCCAGTCAAATTAGTTTCAAAATATTCGGCAGAATGTTTATTAAATAGTAAAGACATACAATTCGTACACGTGTCGGAATATTAAGTTAAAGACGGACTATATCGAGTCATTCATGACGTTATGATTATGACGTCATCTTACACGTCAGGTTGTTGATTATGACGTCATATGATGGATGGATGAACTTGGAAAGGTCCATTATTACTCTCGCCCCGTAAGGAGAATATGGTATTGTATAACACGTGCGTGCGTGCGTGCGTCTGATGCCATCTTTCGCAAAGGTACCAATACTGCTTCTGTTGATATTTTACTAATGCTTATATGCTATCTCCCTTTAATGTGTTAAGTGTGTTAAATGGAGAGTGTTTGTAAATATGACGAAAACATGGCTTGCGTCCATCTGTCCACTTGTCCACGTTATTCTGAATGCTTTTATGCAGGTTATGAGCGTGCGCTTGACGGTTCAAGGGAGACAACTAAGTTTAAACCTAAATATGTCCCTGATTAAGTTGTTTCCCATGAATTTCGTATTAATTTGGTCCGCTTACATAGCAGGATATGAGGCGTAGGGATCATTATTGTGTGCGGTGTAGGGGTGGGGTTGTTTCTGTTTATGGCAGCACAATATGTCGAACGCAGCAACAGTTTTCTCGTGAGGTCTCAATATTCAACTTTCTTTCTGATTTTATGGAAGTGCGGTCTTCCCTTGCTGGCGCCACTCTTGTTATATTGGTGCTGGTGGAGTGACTAGGGTGGTGATAATGACGGCGATTGCTTTGCCTATTTTAGTGTCATTTTACTGTGTGGAATGGGGAGGGGATTGTAATTATGTGTAATGCGTGTGGTGAACATGTACAGAGGGTTGTATATATTGAAATCAGTGTGGGCTTCTAAAATATATTTTATGTATTTGTGCAATTGAAAATACTAGATTGCTCGGTCGGTGATGTGTCATCGCAAATCCCCACGTTCACCAGTTTGACCCCCTGACCCGCTCGGCCCATCCCTGGGGTCGGAACCAAATGTAAATGACCTCGTGCACTTCACAATCAAATGGGTAACTTGGATTGCATTCAATGAACAACCCTTTCTTCTTTTTATACAAATCTTTACCGTTAAATGGTTAATTCACCTTTCCAGAGTACCCACCCATCATATGACGTCATAATGAACTGCGTGATGTGTACAATGACATCATAATGAATAATGACGTCGATAAGTACGTCACGAACGCATATTTGAAGACGGTCTATGCGTTGTTGTACAAATTGTTTGCTTTTACTATTTAATTGTTTGCTTTTACTATTTAATAAATATGCCGTTGAATATTTTGAAACTAATTTAACTGGGCGCTGTTGCTGCCATAGGCGCAACAGCACCCAGTCAAATTAGTTACAAAATATTCAACAGTTTTCCTGTATAGTTTTCATGAAATTGATAGCTAGAGCATTTGGGGATCGATCAATCCCAACACGGCGAGGTGTGGGTGGAGCTTAGCTAGTGATGGGCGGGGAATAGCTAAAAATGGAACGGTCGATTAATAGGCCTATATAAGTGGTATATTACGCGCTTTGAGGTGCTGTTGGCATAAGAGGAATTTAACAGGAAGCTGTTGCTGCTATTGACAGCAACAGTTTCCAGTCAAATTAGTTTCAAAATAGTCAACATAATATTTAATTCATTATAAATGAGTTTTCGAATTCTGCCATGAGGCGTTTTGAACAGTTTCTTATGTACATACCGGCCGACCAGAACGCAATTAGGATCAAGATATTCCGAACTAATCTCTTCAAGGTCAGGTACATCCGGGTTTTGCTTGAGTAATACGAACACTATAGTTTTCCCTTCCACACCGACTACTGGTACCTGTAACGAGAATGACATATGTAGGTAAGACACAACCTGGCTTATGCAAACACTTTAATTAAGACACACCGAAACTATTTAAACTAAATGAAGATTAATAATAATAATAATAATAATAATAATAATAATAATAATAATAATAAAAATAATAATAATAATAATAATAATAATGAAGGTGTATATTCACACTAAAATGCTTCAAAATGAAATGATTAAAATTCCACACTTTTATAAGCTTAAATTGTGTGTCTAGATGCAAGCAAACGAAATAAATCTTAACATATGATGATTTCATTACGTGTGAATTAATATAATTATTTAAGTTGTGATAATGAATTAAAGACACGAGTCCCTAATTCAACTTCGTAATTAAAAAAATTATACTAATTTATACGGGATGAAACCATCATATGTTAAGATTTATTTTGTTTCATTACATTGAGGTACACAATTTAAGGCTTTAAAAGTATACAATTTTATTTTCGAACATTTTCGTGTATTATTATTATTATTATTATTATTATTATTATTATTATTATTATTATGATTATTATTATTATTATTATTATTATTATTATTATTATTATTATTATTATTATACCTGCATATATGGCGTTATTTCGGTCGCAGCACTTCCTTTTATGTTGCACACTGCCCAGTGGATAAATGGCTTTTCCTCATTCATTAATGCGTTTCCATCCTCTCCCGCATCCAACATAAATAAACAGAAGCGCTCCTCATCTAGAAATAACAAGAGTAATCAGATTGCAGACCCTCCCATTCGTGTTCTATTTTCCTTACAAGAGCAAAATTGTGCTCGAAAACCATACAGGTAAGCTGTTGACTATTTTGAAACTAATTTGACTGAGTGCTGCTGCTGTCTAGGGCAGCAACAGCGCCTAGTTAAATTGGTTTCAAAATATTTAACAGAAAGTTTATTAAATAGTAAAAAAATATAATTCGTACATCTGACGGATAATTAATTATTAAGCGTAATGATGGACGTATATGCGCCATTCACTACGCAAATGATTGCGAGGTCGGCCTACATGTGACGTATTTGATTATGACGTCGCATACTTGACTGAGAGATTGGCTTCCTGCACTAGATTAAAAGACAATACGGATAAGGTATATACTATTCTTAGAACGAATCGGTACAGATTTGCTGCTTCCACCTGTTCGCGAGTCGGCTCACGAGACAATTCTTTTGCCACAGCCCAATAGAGGAATCCAGTCTGTCAGTCAAGTACATGACGTCATAATCAATTACGTCACACAAAGGTTGACGTCATAATCAATTACAATTTAGATACTGGGAATTCAGATTTCAACCCTTTAATGACTCAATTTCTTCGAAAAATTTAAATATTTACTTATTAAATTCCCATTTGCAGGCCAAGAGAAGACTATTTTTGAAAATTTACCACTGTAATTTCAGTGATACAATTTCAAAGATAGTCTTCTCTTGGTCTGTAAATGGACATTTCTCAAAACCACTACAGATGCCGGTTTTGGCCGGTTTCGTCACGAAAGGGTTAAAGATTCAAAACTATTTCAATTTTCAACACGCCAAGGTGTGGACAGACCTTAGCTAGAAATGACCGTGACATAGCGAGAAGGCACCTGTCTATTACATATTATCATATATATGATAGATCAAATGTCATAGACATATTTAATGCACGTTCTATAATATTGTACTATGTGGTCTTTGATGCCAATTTACCGTCAACGGGCCCAAATCTCTTAAGACCAGACTGGGTATGACCGCCAACGTGACTGCCGGAAAAACGGCTGAAGTGATGTCCAAAGTGACTGCCGTACGAGGTAGTTGAAGTTCTCTGTTTTTTTATAATTACATCTGGTTCATCTCTATAAACAGCAGTTCCAAGATCAGGGTTGGCGGTGCCGTGGTGAATGGCGGGTACCGCTACCTCACTGGCATCTTGCTCCCATACAAGTGTGAGACAGAGTGCCCTGTTAGCAAAAAAACCCCAACAACCCAAAAGAAATAGGTTCGTTCCGTAATTTCCAATCACATTTACACGAGAGGCAATTTGATATTGCCTCCGGGAAACCGGGAGTAATAGAAATAAATATTATTCTAAAATAGTTATATATTTACACATATGTCTGACTTTGTTTGCCCTTGAATGATCTTTTTTGTGTCTTTTCAGCCTGTATATTTTTTGGGTAATGAAGATTTCCGCACAATCCAATGATCGCGCTACTAAATAGTAGTAGTAGTAGTAGTAGTAGTAGTAGTAGTAGTAGCAGTAGTAGTAGTAGTAGTAGTAGTAGTAGTAGTAGTAGTAGTAGTAGTAGTAGTTTTATTTGTCCAACCCAACCGTTTATCTATACAGCTGTCATCGATTCGCCCAATTATCGTGGATATCATCATCATCATCAGCATCATCGTCGTCGTCGTCGTCATTGTCGTCGTCGTCGTCGTCGTCGTATCACCTCTCTGTATGTGTAGCTAGCTACCTGCCAGTAACTGGTTCGCTGCACATGTCTAGCATCACTGGAGCAGTGTCGTCTCTAAAGCGCAATATCAGCCCATAGTTAAACTTGTTATCGTCATTCAGCTCAATACTCGACGGAGCATCTGGACTCATCAACAGAGCATTCAACGACTCTAGATATGTCTGCTGGCATAACACTAATTAATAATAATAATAATAATAATAATAATAATAATAATAATAATAATAATAATAATAATAATAATAATAATAATAATAATATTTCCACTCGTCATTGTTGTTTTAGATAATGAAAAGGCTTTCGATAATTTGGAGTGTATGTTTCTTTTAAGGTTATTAAATTCGCATTGGCTTAGGGCGAAATTTCATCAAAAGTATTCGAATATTGTACAATGACGTTACTAGTAGATATCTTGTGAACAATAGCCCTTTCCAACTTATCCATCCATTATATGACGTCATAATCAATTAAGTGCCATGTAGGATGACATCATAATCAGGACGTCATGAAAGATTAGAAATTGTCCGTCTTTAACGCTTAATAGTCCGACACGTTGTACCAATTGTATGGCTTGACCATTCAATACACATTTTGTTGAGTATTTAGAAACTAATTTGACTGGACGTTGTTGCTTCCATGGGTATCAACAGCAACCAGTCAAATTAGTTTCAAAATAGTCAACATCTTAGCTACATAGTTTTCTGGAAATTTATAGTTATGGATTTCAGGGATCGATTGATCCCAACACGGCCGAAGCGTGAGTGGAGTTTAGCTGGAGATGGGCGGGGCATAGTTAAAGTGGAAAGGCCGATTAGAAAGCCAGCTGGTGGTCTTAGAACATGGAGTTCGACCGTGGACTGTGCATTCTGTAAATTCATTACACCAGTGAAATTATCACAAAGTTCGGATGATACGACGGACCAAAGTAGTAATTTTAGTCGCCCACATCTTATTTTACAGAAATTTCAAAAGGTTTCAGGGCTCAAAATTAATAAAGAAAAATCAATAGTTTTGCTTTTGGGTTCATGGAATGATCGAATTGATCTACGATTAGACACCAATTGGTCAAGTGATCTAATACGCATCTTAGGGATTTCATTAATTGAACAACTATATTTTCGAAAATAAACATGACCATTATCCGGTGTAACCATCGAAGTTTGAATATTTTTGAACGGGCTATCGTTATTAATAATTTGATATTGTTGCAGCTTTGGCACGTTGCTGCCGTTCTTAACCCTTAGCGCACTGATGTCAATTATTCTATCTTTTACTGCGTCAATATCAAAGAAACTGGTGTTTATTTTTCAACAATTTTGGTGAACGACGTTGCTGTCTAGTGTCTACGACAGCACCATCTTCCACCAAATTTGTTGAAAAATCAACAACAGTTCATCTTTCACTTTAATTTTAAAATTAAAAATTTTGACATCAGAAAAAGAAATTAATAAACTGGTATACGACTTTCTGTGGGAAAGTAAAACAAATCTTGTGCCACAGAGTCTTTGTAGTAGTACTACTAATGATAATCTTGATGGCGGGCTTACCTTCCCCGACATCACAATTAAATGCATCTCGTCAAGGCTAAGTTATTAGACGATGCGCTTCATTCTAATTGCCAGTGGGCAAGTGTGTCTAGATGCAACTATATTGCACTATTTTCTGCTAAATACTTTTTATGGTCGTCAAACATCCCAACGAAATACAGACGCAGTCTGAATAGGTACACTTGCACATTAGAACTGCTTAGAAAGACGATTCACCCATCTACTGGGAACATACAACTAGTCGTACCTTTGGGGTGGGGGTGGAGATGCCAGTTCCCATTCATTATGAATGCAGAGTATTATACTACCCGCCTTTTGTCAAACTTGGTATTCAGAACGAGTAACATCTTTATGTCTTTTTGAAGTGTAATGCCTTCTGAAGCCGCCGCAATCAATTGCAAAGGAATGCCTTCTTTTACCTAATGTGTCTGCGAATGACGAAACGCCCAACTTAATTCTGGAAGGTACTGATAGGCAGATTTACGTTTTACATACATTAAGGACAAATAGGGTGTACAGCATTTTAGTGCGACAGAATATTACAATCAGAAACGCCGGAGCCGCACGGGAACGGTTTAAGCTTTCTCCCATGAATTGGGATGTGGTATGGAAGAATATCCATTTACCACCCATTCCTAATTGAGCTACGGATAATGTCTGTGGTTGTGAATCTTTGGGTTGGTTCTCTTTACAAGAAAGGAGGCATAACATGCGTTGACCACTGTTTATTCTGAACAGTCACAGGAAAACGGTATACATTTGCTTACAGAATGTTTGCCAGTTTTGGATGGATGTTCATTAAAATTGCTATAATTGATATCAAAATTGCTAAAGCTGTAATTCTATTTTTTCATGAATCGGAATTTGAGGGTTTGAGCTTCTGTAGTATTATTAGTAGTAGTAGTAGTAGTAGTAGTAGTAGTAGTAGTAGTAGTAGTAGTAGTAGTAGTAGTAGTAGTAGAAGTAGTAGTAGTAGTAGTAGTAGTAGTAGTAGTAGTAGTAGTAGTAGTAGTAGTAGTAGTAGTGGTAGTAGTTTTAATTGTGTTCATGAATGATTTTATTATCAGTATTTTGTCACGCGTTTCCTATTCTGTATTATTCCATATTTTGGTGGATTTAATGGATGAAGCCACTTTTACGTATGCCCCGACCATCTATAGCTAAGCTCCGCCCCCGCTTTGCACGTGTTAGAATGAATCGATCCACGCACTCTCTGAATCCCAATTTCCAGAACACTATACAGGTAGGCTGTTGAATATTGTGAAACTAATTTGATTGGGTGCTGTTGCTGCATATGGCAGCGACATCGCTCAGTCAAATTAGTTTATTAAATAGTAAAATACAACTTGTCGGAGTATTCCAGGTTTATTATGGACTATTTCTGTCAATTATGATCGCAGATTTTCACACTGGATTGCGACGTCAACATATATGTGACGTAGTTGATTATGACTTCATATGGTTGGCTTATAAGCGAGATCCCTCAATTGATTATGACGTCATTTGCTTGATCAACAGAATTGATTCCTCTAATTTTAGGCGTAGTGGTTAGGAACGCGTGCTTGTAACTCAAAGATTGACAGTTCTCCTCCCGGCTAGGCGTTTCACTCTGTACTGCTCCATATTACCTAGCTTGAATATAGTCCAGTCAATCTTAGATCTAAGACAAATTGTAGGTGCACCTCGGCAAAATTGCAACAGAATTTCTGTCAGTAGATTTATGGCGAAGAAGCAATGGTATATTACCAAACAAAAATCTAGCCAATTCGGACCGCGGGAAATATATAATTTTATTTGTTATAACCCGCACTCTTTTGCGTCGCGTTTATTGCTGATTTAATGAGCGCGCACATTGCCCTTACGGTCGTCAGCTCAGAATTTAAATCGGTAACGCTTCCGGTATGCTCCCCTATATCCTATTTTTAAACTGACGCGCTTTTTTAGTGCTATGTTAGGTGCAAATCTATGCTTTATGAACGTTCATTTGTACAGCAGTTACTAAAATATCTGCCGTGCTACCGGATTTGGAATATTCTTCTTACGTATTAATTGTAGTGTAGATCCCGTCTCTCTAGTCTAGGAGAATCACAAGCGGATAATTTTAAAATGATATACTGAGCTAAGATTTCTGTCATTTCCTCGTGCCGTTTTCCTCTTCTGATATTCTGCCGTTAGTATGAGTATCATGACCAAGTTATTAAATTATGTTATAATATTTGTAACATAGCAATCTATGATGGCATAAACTAGCTTGGTGTGGTAGGTGATAATCCACACACATTTAGTATATTATTCATTAATACATACAACCCTCATTTTTGACTGAATGAAATGTATTTACATATACCAGGACATACATTTTTTCAAATAAATGTAGGAAACTTGGCGCGTACATGTGTGTGCCTGAATTAAATCTATTTTCCAATTATGACATCTTAAGCAATTATAAAAATGTCTCATTGCTGCACTCTACATATTATAATGTTCATTGCTTTTATTTGATTACGCGATGATGGACCCCTTGTTATCAACTAGTGCAGCACGTCTACGATCACACAGGACAACATAATCAAACGTTAGATGGCATAACGATCAAATCAAATTTGAACCACAACAGTATTTAATGTGTGTTTACATACTCTAATACACTTTCACTTAAATGTAATGTACCTGGAGTGGTATCTGTTGTCAATTCTAAGCCCTGAAAGACAATAACTGACCAATTCTTGTTGCTGAAAAATGATATTTCTACCCTGAAACCTGATTTGTTACCACTTCGGAACACTGAAGGATGATATGTTGCCAATTCTGATCATTGATTCATGAAATTTCACAAATGTCATGCCATGGGAGATGACCTTTTGTCCAACCTAATGCCTGAAAGATGACACTGAAGGATGACATGTTGCCAACTCTGAACATTGATGCATGAAATTTCACAAATGACCTTCTCCTAAACACTGAAAGATAGCATCTACCAATTGTGAGTGAGGAAAGTTGATTTTGTTGTCAATTCTATGCCCTGGAACAATAATTTGACAATTCTTAGTGCTGACAAAAATTATCTGCCCTCAAACATGATTTGTTACCACTTCTGAACACTCAAGGATGATATGTTGACAATCCTGATCACTGATGCATAGAATTTCACAAATGTCATGCCATGAGAGATGACCTTTTGCCAAACCAACCCCTGAAAGTTGACATTTACCAATTGTAAGTGAGGAAAGCTGATCTGCTAGCCATTGTAAGTACAGAAAGACAATAATTTACAAATTCATAATGCTCAGAAATGATATTTCTACCCAGAAACATGATTTGTTGCCACTTCTGAACACTCAAGGATGATATGTTGCCAATTCTGATCATTGATGCATGGAATTTCACAAATGTCATGCCATTGAGAGATCACCTTTTGCCAAACCTAACCCCTGAAAGTTTACATTTACCACTTTAAAGTGATGAGATGCAAATTGGTAATAGACTAAAGAGTCTATACAGTATATTTTATATTCACAACCCTTCCGCCTGTACTGCTGATCAGTCATCTTAACATTCAATATGAGAGGGCGTCCAGGACACCCCCCCCCTCGGGTGGTCAGCTACTACATGGATGGCAAATATTTCCACTTTGAGGTTGGAACAGTGGGACCCACTGGTTACAGAGATGGTTTCAGAAGGTATTATTGTGTGTTGGCTGAAGACACCACTGCCTCTTATGGCTCTGCTAGATTTTTGTGTGCTGTGCCAGGGCTTTGTGTGTTTGGCATCAGTCTGTTCTTGTTTTCCAGTGAGTGCAGGAGTGCTGGTTCTTATTCCGACACTGAGTAGCTCTGGAGACCACACCTGGTGTGTCAGAATCTTACAGCGATCTGGATTATTTGGACAACACCTACATTCTCTTGGCATTTCTTCAGCTGGTCTTACTCTGTTGATTCAGTCAGCTCTTTGTTAGAGCCTGCAACTTCATTTGGAGAGGGTGATCCATGAGTCGCTTGAAATTGCCATCCTGTATCAGAATTTTCTTTCTTCCTTCAGGTTACCAGTGGTTGGTCTTCTCTATTTCATGGATATATGAGTAATTTCCATTGCACCAAGTACGCTTCTGAGTCCAAGGTTTTGCACCGTGTCTAGATTTGATTTGTTCCAAGTGCGTGAAGCATACTCCAACACAGATTGTACTGCACCTGTATAGACAGTTCTCAGGATCTTGGAGTTTGATCGCCATGTGATTTCCATGAGCTTTCTCGTAACACCAAGCTTTCTGATGGCCCTCACCTTCATCAACTCAATAGAGGGCTTTCATTTCAGGAGGTAATCTAGATTGATGCCAAAAAGCTGAGTGTGCCGATTTGTAGTAGGGTATTCTCTCCAAGCATGAGTGATGCGATGTTGGATAAGGTCTTTCACTTCATTGACTACTAGCCCTCAGTCTCATCATGCCCACTGTTGTAGCTTATTCACGCCCTCCTGGATGTTATAGCATACTTCGGTGGCATGCTCCACATTGCCCGGTCGTCAGTCGACAAGTATCCATTATATGGATGTATCCACTCGACCATATTTGGTTGTATACCACTCCTACTACGTTACCTTCAAGTGAAAAGACTGTACCAGGGTATTTAAATGCAGTTAAACACTGTCATGGTTCAAATTTGGTTTGATTATTATTATGCCATCTAAAGGTTGATTGTGTTATTCTGTGTGGTCCTAGACGTGTTGCATTAGTTCATTGAAAGGGGTCTATCGCCGCTTAATCAAATAAAACCCATGAAAATTATAAGATGAGTACAACACTGAGACAGCGGCGGTGATGGTGATTGTTTTTGTATGTCTTACACCAGGTAAAAACCTGTAAGCTACAGATATAAAATGTATATAATTGCCTAAAATGTCATAATTGAAAAATAAATTTAAATCAGTCACACACAGTACGCTCCAAATTGCCTACATTTATTTGAAAACATGTATGTCTTGGTATATGTAAATACATTGCATTCAGGAAAAATGAGAATTGTATGTATTAATGAATAATATACCAAAATAATGTGTGGATTATCACCTATCACACCCAGCTAAGTTTACGTCATCATAGATTGCTATATTATAACATAATTTAATAACTTGTTCTTGATACTCATACTAACGGCGGAATATCCGAAGAAGAGGAAAACGACACGAAGAAATGACAGAAATCTAAGCTCAGTACATCAGTAGAACTTTTAAAGTACCCGCTTTTGGTTCTCCTAGAAAAGATAGACGGGGTCTACATTAAATGTAATGCGTAAGAAGAGAATTCGAAACCCGTTAGCATGGCAGATATTTTAATAACTGCTGTACAAATGAACGTTCACAAAGCATAGGTTTACACCTAACATAACACTAAATAAGCGTGCCAGTTTAAAAATGTATGAAAGAATAAAGGAAAAGTGAGCGATTTAAATTCTGAGGTGACGAGCGTAAGGGCAACGTGCGCGCTCATTAAATCAGTAATAAACTCTGCGCAAAATAGTGCGGGTTATAACAACTAAAATTATATATTTTCCAGCGTCAGAATTGGCTAGATTTTCTTTTGGTCATATACCATTGTTTCTTCGCCATAAATCTACCGACAGAAATTATGTTGCAATTTTGCCGAGGTCATTACTTTGATCGACTGTATATGCGGGGTGGGGTGGGGAGGCAGGGGGTGGGGAGCAGTGTAGGTAATGTGAATGCATAGTTTACGGTGCAACCGAACTGAAACTTCGATAAAGGGGAACAGGACCAATGACCAGGGGTAAGAGATTTAAAATCGCTGAGCATTTCAGTACAAAATGTAAACGTAATTACTTATTGACATTCGGTGTTTTCCTATGCCGCTTATTTCTCCGTAGGTCGTGTCGTGGACATGGATGCAAATATTCTTTATAAAGAAGTTGCTCAATGGATTTAAATCTATTGTAGTGGAAGTCTTTAGCTATCGTTAGCAATTGAAGAGTTTCCTATGCCAGTGAGTTCGAGTAGTTTCTCTGCTTCAAACATTTCTCAATAATTAGGCCTATTCGGTTATTGGTTCGATCACGCAGAGTCCGTTATGGGAATTTGAGGCAGGTTTTCTTTTGCAGCCTTTATCATAGGGCCGCTCTTGGCACTAACTACAGAATTCGACCCAGATAAGACTTTTATGGAAATAATTTTCTTGGGTGTGTAAATTGTAGGAAAATCGATCATTAGATTCCAAGAATGGACCGATACCGAACTTTGTTCGAATCCAGTTAAAGGCCAAATATGGGTAATTCTAATATACCGAAACAACAGGTCATGCGTTACCATTTGTGGATATCTGGTTACTAGTTCCTGAGAGACAGTTGCGGACGGGCAGACAAACCAGCAACCACGCAGATGGACGAACATTATGACGATGGACATTTCCCGTTTTAGCTAGACCCGGCCGATCTCTAGCTAAGCTCCACCCACACCACGCTCGTGTTGGGATCGATAACACCCTGACTATCGATTTCCAAAAAAAACTACACAGGTAAGCTGTTGAATATTTTGAAACTAATTTGACTGAGTGCTGTTGCTGCCAAAAAGCAAGAGCGCCCAGTCAAATTAGTGTCAAAGTATTCAACAACATGTAAGACAATCAATTCATACAACGTGTCGGACTATTTGAGATTTGATGACGGTCTATATGGAACCCGTTGTGACGTAATAATTGTGACGTCATCATACACGCGCTAAGCTGATTATGACATCATACGAGGTCAGATGATGGATGGATACTCTGGAAATGTGAATTTGATTTACAACATCCACCCATATATGTGTTATTATTTGTTATTACAAAATTAGGTGCTTACCTGCTGGCAGAAACAGCAGAAGAACTGGTGCGTAGAACGTCATGACGTCAGATCAGTTCGAATCTCAGGAAGCGTATGAAGACTGGATATTCTTCAAGCCGAAAGTCAAGCTGTGAGGAATGGCTAAAACGCCAGTCTTTTTATACCATTCCCGGACAATTAAACAGATGTTTTCAAAAAACCAGGAAGCAGATTTAGCAAACATTGCTATTGATTAATTTAAGAGACACTACTTTATGACCGTAATATCGATCTGGATGCGTGGAAAGTAAGAGGAATGGATCATAAAATGAGAACATGTTCCTGGTCACGTCGTGACGGGCCTTAATGTTTGCTCACGAATCGCGACTCACGATCGCTGTAATTAGGCCTAACTGATGCATTGGTAACTGCGCTTTTGAAACTGGCTGGTGTTCGCCATAGTAACCTCGTACATCAACGAAGGGATCCAATATGCCATTCAAGTATATGACGCCGTGCTCTTTGGACATTTCAAGTTTATCCGGCCATCATATGACGTCCTAATCAACTACGTGACGTGTAGGATGACGCCATAATAAATCACGTCATGAATGACACAGATAAGTACGTCACGAACGCTTAATTGAAGACGGACTCAGCGTTGTTGTACGAATTGTGTGTCTTTACTATTTAATAAACATTCTGTCGAATATTTTGAAACTAATTTGAATGGGCGCTATTGTTGCCATAGGCAGCAACAGAACCCTGTCAAATTAATTTCAAAATATTCAACAGCTTACCTGTATAGGTTTCTGGAAATTGATAGTCAGGGAGTTCAGGGATCGCGTGGGTGGAGCTTAGCTAGAGATAGGCCGGGCATAGCTAAAACAGGAACGGTCCATTACGTCACATGTAGGCTGACGTCACGATCCCTGGTGACGTATCTAACTCCCACATAAACATTGACATATCCGTCAAGTGTACGAATTGTTTGGCTTTTATAAATTTACAATTAAAAAAACCCGCACTACTCTTTGAATATTTTGAAACTAATTTAACCCTTCAATATATCTTAATGACTGGCTCGGTTACCGGTTCCCGTGGTAAATAAAAAAAAATAGTCTTCTCCTGGCATGCAAATCAACCTTTCCAAGTTTGTTCATCCATTATATGACGTCATATGGCGTCATAATCAACTACGTGACGTGTAGGTTGATGCCATAATCATGTCTTTGCCATTTAATAAGCATTCTGTTTAATATTTTGAAACTAACGACTAACCCAATCGAATTAGTTTCAAAATGTTCAACAGCTTACCTGTGTACTTTTTTGGAAATTGATAGTCAGTGAGTTCAGGGATCGATCAATCCCAATACGAGCGAGATGTGAGTGGAGTTTAGCTAGAGATGGGCGGGGAATAGCTAAAACTGGAAAGGTCTATTGTCATTCTTCAAGGCCACTGAATAGGCCGAGTTTGGGCGTCTTCGTCATGAAGGGTTAACTGGGTGCTGTTAATGCCATATCTGGGGTTCTGGTAATTCAGGGTTCAAAGTATATACATCGATTCTAACACGCAAAACATATGGGAGGAGCTTAGTTAGAAATGGGCGGGGCATAGTTAGAAAGCGATCCCTCTATTGATCCCATTATCTGAAATTCAGAAACATGTGTATGACGAAAGGTTACAAACAGTTAATCAGGTCCGTCTGTCTCTCCGTGTGTCTGTCTGTCTGTCTGTATCTAAAAAACTGCTTATCCGATTTGGCTCAAATCTTAACACAACGAAGGAACTTGGTGTGCAGAGTATTTGTAGACTTTGGCTGTGATCCGGATAGCGGACCCGGGATCCGTATCGGATCAAATTCTGGATCTATGAATATCTCTGAAACTACTCGTCCGATATTGCTCAAATTTTAAAACAAGCAAGGCTGTGGCGATACATTGGGATACCACTACTTTTAACGCAATCCGAAAAAACCCGAACATCCGGAAAATCCCACGAATCCAAAAACCGTGTGCAATGTGACAAAAAAGCTAGGGCTAAGATCTGCAATCTCTGATTCCTGGTGTTTTATATGATTGCGCTGATATGCTGAATTATGCAAAAACAGGCCACAGCAAACACGTTTCAAATGATTAACTATTCTGCCGTAACCAACACACTCATATAAACACCATTGTAAATATACGCAACTAGAAAACGCTCGAGGGACATACTGACTCATGCATTTGGGCATACGATCAATGGTTCTTGACAATGTACTAAATGACCACGGGACCCGGACATGTTAACAATTGACATCAAACACATTTTCCTTTCTAGCCAACCACAATATGAATGTATGTTACAGATTTAGTGATTCTACAGATTCTACTTTCATGCAAGTGTGCGCACGGATATATAATGCATGCGCGCGCACACACACCCACCCACCCACCCACCCACCCACCCACACCCACCCACCCACCCACCCACCCACCCACCCACCCACCCACCCACCCACACACACACACACACACACACACACACACACACACAGTGTGTTGGGATACCACTACTTTTAACGCAATCCGAAAAAACCCGAACATCCGGAAAATCCCACGAATCCAAAAACCGTGTGCAATGTGACAAAAAAGCTAGGGCTAAGATCTGCAATCTCTGATTCCTGGTGTTTTATATGATTGCGCTGATATGCTGAATTATGCAAAAACAGGCCACAGCAAACACGTTTCAAATGATTAACTATTCTGCCGTAACCAACACACTCATATAAACACCATTGTAAATATACGCAACTAGAAAACGCTCGAGGGACATACTGACTCATGCATTTGGGCATACGATCAATGGTTCTTGACAATGTACTGAATGACCACGGGACCCGGACATGTTAACAATTGACATCAAACACATTTTCCTTTCTAGCCAACCACAATATGAATGTATGTTACAGATTTAGTGATTCTACAGATTCTACTTTCATTCAAGTGTGCGCACGCATGCGTGCGTGCATGCGCGCGTGTGTGTTTGGTTGCGCGCGTGCGTGCGTGCGTGCGTGCGCCCAAATGCGCCATGTCTGCGTACGTATGCGTGTGCATGCGTGCGTGCGTGCGTTCATGCCTGTGTGCGTATCTGCGTGCGTGCCTTCATGTGTCTTTATGTGCTTGCGTGCGTGCGTGCGTGCGTGCGTGCGTGCGTGCGTGCGTGCGTGAGTGAGTGCGTGCGTGCGTGCGTGCGTGCGTGCGTGCGTGCGTGCGTGCGTGCGTGCGTGCGCGCGCGCATGCATTATATATCCGTGCGTGCGTGGAAGCTAATTCTTGTGCGTGTGTGTTGTGCGTGTGTGAATGCGCACGTCTGCGCGTACGTACGTGTGCGCGTGTGTGCCTTCATGCATGTAGATTGCAAGGAAGAAAGAAAACGGTTCCAATTTGACCATCGTACTAACATACGGCCACTCACATAGCTACGCTGTTCGATACGGGAACGTAGTGGAAGGGCGAGAATCGTGAAATAGGACGATGCAATTTGACAAGCGTGTCACACATTGTGAAAGCCCCTCATCGTGAAATGCTTCAGAAACTTCATAAACGCCAAAATGCTGTTTTCATCTTTCAGACAAAGCACATAGATTTAACAACAGGGGCTCTAGAGCTTTGAAATTAAGTGCGGGTGAAACACTCTGGCGGGGATCGACGCGCAACAGAACATGCTATTCAGCATTGCAGCATTGGCGCCCTCGTTTTGGATCAGATTGAAGAGAAGATACTCTCTTTCATCAACGCCACGTTCAGCACTAGCTCACCCTAGAAGAATGTTAATTTGGACCTACATAATGACAGAAAATCGCAGTTATATTTACTAGGCATCGATTTGTAAGATAGCTGAGAAATATATGTCTCGATCCTGATCGTCATACGTCATTTGTGCCATTAGCTGTTATAGATCGAATATTCAAATAAATATACTGTCGAGAGAAATTCACCTGATTTTGGTCCCGCTTAAAAAAAAAGTTTAAATAAACAACTTTCATATCACGTCAAATTGATCGATAGCTACTTCCTGTTCTTTTGTGTAAGTAATGAAAATAAACAATACTTGTTTCTCCCCCACCCCCGGTTAGAAATCATTCCCCGTGAGTATGCGCAAGCGATTCATCAGCTGGTAGCTAAATAAACAATCTCGCCAACGTCAACTTGAAGAGATAGGGGATAACAGATGATTTATGGATAGCTGTGGATTATCGCGGGCTATGAGTCGAGTCAGCAGATGGCACCACACAAATCCAGGCCGTGTTCTCACTGGAGAGTTAAAGAAAAGGATCAGGGATCTCAGGGAACTAACATATGCTCTTGAATTACAGCTTTATATAATAATCAAAATATAGGTCCCAGTAAAAAAACATAAATGAATCAGAATAATTAGACAAAAGCCGCTAAACACCATTTATTTCACTCTGGCGTGAACCAATTAGTGACAAGATGAACATATGCGCTCTGGCGTATGCAGAGCGAATAAATAATACCCTCTATAGCATGTCATATAAGTTCAGTTATATTCGCGTTCAGCTGATTAGCCACTACTTCCCGCAGGTAAAATACTGTCTAGTTTGAAAACAACTTGAAAGCCGTTGTTTCCAGAGACATAAATCTACAATCAGTAACACGAATTTCAAAATATTCAGTAGGCATTCTATTTCGACCTTAGAAACCAACAGTGTATTTTGAAATCATTTTGACCGAAACTTAATACTTCGACCAGAAAAAAGTGACTTTCAAATATAACGTGTTCAAAAGGATCAATAGTGAATTAGCAGTAGCGAGTTAATCCCGCTACATTGGCGCCGATACTATTCATACCGCTTACAAAACTATATTCAGGCGTGATTTCGTTATATCTAGTAGTCCTATGCGGTATACCTGCACACACAATTGACACACAGCGGCGTCCGAAGCACCAGCACGGTCACTAGTCAAGAGTCAAGATACCTTTGTTCTCTCAGGCTACAACTGTAGCATTTATACAGTTGACGGTAGAGATATAGGTACATTATACTTGATATAGAGATACATAATAAGTTATAGTTAAAAATTATTTTCTCGACAATTATTATTATTATTATTATTATTATTATTATTATTATTAGCATCGTCGTGGACGTCGTCAGTCAGCGTCGTTTACTTGCTTGATTACAGAATTTTTATTTTATTTTTAACACTGAACAATTATCTGTTCTTTTTCTTGTAATGCAATAAATGTTTACGTAATCGGTTTAAAACAGATTCGTTGCGTGATTGGAATAGACCCTTAATTTTGTCTTCTGTATACTTTCTTTTATAATAGTCAGGTACAAATTTCACCCTTGCTGTTTCATATCTCGGGCATAAGTAGAGGAAGTGTATTTCATCTTCTACGGCATTACATAGTTCCATTCTATCGATTCCTACCCAGCGTTTAGCGTCTATTGCTAAATGAGGGTTGGGTGTTCTGAAATGGCACAGTATCAAAGCTTCTCTGGTGTCTAATTTCTTTAGGTATGTTTCAAATTTAAATTCCTGTTTTATTATTGCGTAAAATATCAACCTATTTGAAACGCTAATATCATATTTCCACTTATCCATAAATATATTCTCTAAGCATTGTCTGGTTCGTTCTGTTTAATGTCTTCTAAGCTAAACACGTTACCTTGTCCAGGTGAGTCAAGAATCATTTTAATATTATTTATCCATTTGATCTGTATATTATTTGTTTGCATATATACTAACTCGCAAAAATAGGGGAGTGGTGAAAGTTTGCTGTATCCAGCATTGACAAGGCAATATCAGATCATATTGCACTGGACGATGATTTTTAGGGGGAATTTGCCTAACTCGCCATAGACCATGGAATTTGGCGTATTTTGCTTCAATTTTAGTAAGACTATAAAATTTTATTTGGCAGTGTTCGAGTAGATCTACATTTTCAAAACCCCATTCTTCTGATGCATACAGTAGCACAGGTTGAACCATCGAATCAAATAGTATACATTGCAAATCAATTGGAATATTAAAGTGTTTAATTTTTTCAATTAGCGCAAACATAGCTTTAGTTCCCTGTTTTGCGTTACGTTTTCGACATGTAAGAAAATTTCCAGTATATTTGAATATAACGCCGAGGAAAAGATATTCATCAACGATTAAAAATTCCTGGGTGCATAATTGAAAATGTGGCTTGATTTTTCCTCTTTCGTTTTTCAGAGATTATTATTTTGGTTTTGTTGTACTTTACTTTTAACGTATTAATTTGACAATAATCTTTGAATGTATTTAGAGCTCTTTGTAGCGATTCTACTGAAACTGCCATTAGGAGGGCATCGTCCTAAAGCAATACCAATAAATATAAATACACATTTAGATCATCTGCTAGTCCGCTTAAAGATGCGAGTCCATCATGATGACACCGTTCTTTTAGATAACTTTCGAGATCATTTATAAAAAGAGAAAGTAACATGGGGAAGGGTTCTCTCCCTGCCTGCCTCACCTTGATCTTGCACGCAAAACTTTTGGATGATTCAAAAGCGTGAAAAACGAACGAGGAGATTGATTTATACATATTAATAATTAAATTAAAACATGTACCGGATATGTCGTTATTAGGAGCTTGTTCCATAAGCCGGCTCTCCACACAGTACCGAAGGCTTTTTCAAAATCAATAAAGCATCAGTAGAGGGGGTTTTGTGTGTGAAAATAACAACCCTATAATAATATATAATGTAAAGATATTGCAAAGATATATAATTTCATATTATTTCCCAATGCAACTTAATAATGTTATTGGACGGTAATTGGATGGGTCTAGTTTACTACCTTTGTTTTTATATATTGAAATTATTTTGCCAATAAGCCGTTTTCCAGGTATAATTCATGTATCGAAAAGTAGGCTAAATAATTTTTCATATATGGGTAACATAATATGACTTGTAGATTTTATATATTCATTTATTATATTATCTGCCCCAGAAGCCTCGTTGTTTGCGATTCTTTGTATAGCTTTATTTATTTCATCTTTAGATATTTTTATGTCGAGCTCGTGACATTCTGTCGTGTTTAGTCCTGACTGGTTGAGTTGCTCTACATCGTCACCTTTATTGATTTTTTTAAGTGTTGGAAAAGGGAGTTAAGATCGATTTTTCCCCCATTATCGTCAGGTTTATTTTGCTATTTATTGTTTTCCAAAAAGCTTTGGTATCATACTTGTGTAAACCCCGTAGCTTGGTTTGTATATGTTTCCGTGAAAGCTCGGCATATTTCTTAATTATCAATTTGTATTCTTTACTAGCTCGTGTCATGCGTCACGTGTGTTGTGTTTTATGGATAGTATTTTGTTTCTTAGCATCGTGGTATTGTTTCCGTGCTTTAGCACATTCTTTTCCAAACCAAGGTTTAGTGTTACATTTCACCTTTCCGTTATAATTTCTTTTAATTCCAACTGTTTTTGCTGCACTATTGCTAAATAATTCACCAATCATATTCACAGCTTCATTCAGGTTATTTCGTGTATCCGTATTTTCAACTTCATTAATCTTCCCATTTATTGCATTTATCGTATTTATGTCTATATTTTGGATGAACTAACCTTTATTTTTCATCGATTCTCAAAAATTGGCTATGCTGTCAGTTGTCATAGTAACAGTATTTTATTAAATGAGTAAACTTTTACTCATTATATTTGTCAAATGGTGCCTTTTAATCAATCGTAATCTGTTAAAACTAGAATGTTCTTTTACCGGTGCTTGGTCAATGATAGCAACATATAGTTGCTAGATTTTAAGCCGTGGCGAAGATTTGTGACCTTTTGACCTCTGCCGACCTTATTATGAAACTGATTTCCATGTAAATCATATACAATCTTAGACGACGCTATAAGTAACATTTTGATTGGTCTTTCACCAATCTACAATGATTCTATCAAAATCTACTTAATTAATTTACAATGAATGCATTTTTCATGGATTCTCAAAAATTGGCTATGCTATCAGTTGTCATAGTAACAATAGTCTATTAAATGAGTAAACTTTTACTCATTATATTTGTCAAATTGTGTCTTTTGATCAATCTTAAGCTGTTAAAACTAGAATGTTCCTTTACCGGTGCTTGGTCAGTGATGGCAACATATAGTTGCTAGATTTTAAGCTGTGGCGAATATTTGTGACCTTTTGACCTCAGCCGGTCTCATTATGAAACCGATTTGCATGTAACCCATATGCAATCGCAGACTATACTATTAGCAACCAATGTACAATGATTCTATCAAAAGATATCTCAGTTTTTAATACTCCTACCCCTTAATATGGTCTGCATCACTGTGGGTATTAGCTCTAATATAAGCCATCAAAAACCATATTGAGTCCCAGTTTATCACATGTTAACATACATAATCTTAAAGAGGACATCGAAAGCTGTTAGAAAAATATAGTTTCGTAAATTAGTGGGGGTGGGGGTATCCAGGTGAGCCATTCCAGCCCACGGACTAGTATCTGTCGATGCCACTGTAGCTATACCTGAAGGGCACATAGTAGGAACTGGTACAGCAGCCATGTCATTATAATGGACCTTTCCGGTTTTAGCTATGCCCCGCCCATCTCTAGCTAAGCTCCACCCACACCTCCCCCGTGTTGGGATCGATCGATCTCTGAACACCCTGACTATCAATTTCCAAAAAATACACACGTAAGCTGTTTAATATTTTGAAGCTAATTTGACTGGGTGCTGTTGCTGCCTAAGGCAGCAACAGCGCCCACTCAAATTAGTTTCAAAATATTCAACAGCGTGTTTATAAAATAGCAAAGAATTACAAATACATACAATTCATACAACGTGTCGGACTGTTTGAGATTTGGTGACGGTCTATATGTGACGTAATGTGACGTAATGATCGTCACGTCATCATACACACGCTGAGATGATTATGACGTCATACGAACTCAGCAGATGGATTGATACTCTGGAAACGTTAATTACCATTTTCTATGTATTAACTGCAGTTGGGAATGCCAATGTTTTGATTAATAAGTATGTTCGAGGCGTTGCCGATGGCTGTACTTACATCGGTTAGTGGTTGGGGTGGCATTACCACTGCGCCGTCTGGTGACCGCGACGGCTTTCTCTTAGGCGTATCCTCCAACATAAGTTCACAAGCGCGCAGACTCAAACGTTTTGAGTTGTTTCCCGCTAACTGCCGACCACTGGGTTACTGCTCTGCTGCTGACATTGATTTCAGCTCACTTTCACTCACCGATTGCAATGAATATAACAGGTTACGGCACAGCTTGTTGATCGTAATGTGGACCGCGAATATAGAAGCCACTTGCTAGTTAACTTGTTAAAACCACTGTTTATCTTCCATAATGGCTTTTTATGTTAATGGTTTAAACTTGTAAAATAATAAATACTAAACGTCTGACTAACAACTCTACAAGGAGAACAACTTTATACTTAACTTGGATAATCTTGGATAAATCTTGAATTTTGACGGAGTCGATAAAAATATGTCTACTCTCCACCGCCATTTCTAAATTGTCTCCTAGATTTAGTAAATGATTTTTGTCAAATAATCCTGATTCATTTCCATTTTTTACCGAGTTAGTTTATTTAATATTGTATGGGATTACCAAGAAACATCATTTGTTATTTCCCTTCCTTTAATCAATATGGCGTTATTCCTGATTACGTCTCTAGTGAGAACACGGCCTTAGATCGAGGATCGTTGCGATTCAACGCACTGATCACCACTTTCATTTTCAGCAACTATTTGTTTAAAAGGCATTCAGCATTCGCCACTGACATGGTCGTATTGTAGTCGACATACGTCCAAAGATTCTATTCAATCGACCGTACCAGTTTATCCAGCCATCATCTGACGTCATATGACGTCATAATCAACTAAGTGACGTGCACGATAACGTCATAATTAATGACTCGATTTAGTCCATCTTGAACGCTTAATAGTCCGACACTTTGTACGAATTGTATGTCCTTACCACTTAATAAACATTCTGTTAAATATTTTGAAACTAATTTGACTTTCAAAATATTTAACAGCTTACCTGTATAGTTTTCTGGAAAATGATAGTCCGGGGATCGAACACACACACGTACGCACGCACGCACGCACGCACGCACTCGCGCACGCACGCACACACGCACGCACACTAAGCTACTGAGGGGGCTGACTCATCGGAGGGATTTCACAAGGAACGTTTGGAATCTAGATGCTCTCAGACACCATCTCCCAAATTTCTGAACCTAATTTACATAAATATATACCTTCAGTCTGGGCGTCTGTGGGTGTTAAATTTTTTATTTTGCTCTTTTTACAGTCTACAACACAACTAGTTATTTTCAAAAACTATCAGGCACCAAGTTGTAAGTACGAGTCAAGTCAGCAAAGTCTGCAGAGTTCGAGACATCAATCGGCTCCCCACATGGAGATGGTCGAGCCCCATGCTTTTCACCTATTACCTTGCTGCTGCATTGCAATATGTGCGGCCAAAGTCCACAAGACCAAGCCCCAGTGTCCATACTGGGTATGCCGCTAGAGATGGAATATGCCGACCACGTGGACTTCATAGACGAGTAAAATAAACCCCTTGACAAACCTCTCCCATTAGCTGCAAGCAAACTAAAAATTGAGAATCTTTTTATGAATTAATCCAAAACAGCGTTCATCCACATATACTTATCGACAAAGCACGAAACAAAAAAAATGGCGATCCACTTCGTGGCGACGAAGCATGGAGGAAAAGTCAAATCCTTGGGTTACTGCTCTGCTGCTGACATTGATGCACGCTGCCTCATGGGGAACATAGCTTTCCAGTCCATGTTTGGCCATGTGCTAAGGATGGCAGAAGACACACCAGCACAGCACCCTACAGGAAGACAGCGAATATAAAGCCAGGAGATGACGTCATTGCATAAATATGTTAAGTGTGCTGCGAGGTGACCTCAAGAAAGCAGGACTCGGTACACCCAGACCAAGAATGGACCCGAGGAAAATAAATATTCTGGCTGATGACAAGACACCGTGATCAAAATCGAAGAATGACCGATTGCAGCCGTCGGATCTTTCTACTACAATACAACATCCGCAGAATACAGCAATCACACATGCTATATCAAGTGGCGCGTTTTCAAAAATATTTTTATCTTGGATTGCAAAGGAGCACTGAATTTCAAATAATTACAAATGTTTGACGAAATTTGATTTTGAAAGATATCAAATAAGATTTGTAGGACAAGCCACATTACGAAGCCGCGATTCTTAGTCCACCCTAACAAGCAAGGAAGACAAGGAAAAAATGCCATAACGTCGACCGCGTTATATCTTTGTTTCTCCATGACTTCCCTAAATTTCGTAGACCCCTGACTGTCGTATAGGCCCCTGAACTTTGAAGGCCCTAAGCAGTGTCTAGTGTGCCAACTGGATAATTCGACCCTGGTTGAGAAGACAGTCTCAAAGGTAGATCAGGTTTTTGTGGCATCGGTTAAACACAAGCTTGGAACAACTGGTATGAACAGTGTTTAGAAAGCAGTCAAGGAAAGAATTGAGAGAAAGCACAGTTATATTCAGAATTAACATCTAAACTGAAACTGAAAAGTGTTTAATATACTAGGCGGCCATATCAATTCTGATGGTGGTAATAGGTATACTATATCAGTCATAGACTATGGACCTATCCAGTTTTAGCCATGCCCAGCCCATCTCTATCTAAGGTTCATCCACAGCTCACTCGTATTCCTGGCTATCAATTTCCAGAAAACTATACAGGTAAGCTATTGAATAGTTTGAAACTAATTTGATTGTGTGCTGTTGCTGCTGTAGTAACTTAGCTATATATAAAAGGTTACTCACCCATCAGAGGTCTCAAATCGGCCTGTGGAACCGGCGGCGGGTGATCGCGTTTCAAGTTCCAAGGTACGACTGCCGGGCGTCCTTAGAAACGGCGGGAATCAGCTAGCCCGGCAGCCGCCAAACGCGAACTCCGGGATTGCGGGGTACCGCCAGCACCACACTCTCCCCCGTTTTAAAAAACATGAACTACCAGTTTAGACATGGACAAATTAATTGAAAATTGTATAATCTGTGTGCCCATTGTCTAATTAAAAAAAATTTCACTAAAAAAAAATCTAAGGTTAAAACAAAACTTCCAATATAAAATTCATGTGTAAAAATCCAATGAAAATTTACATGAAATTTTTCTTATATCTTTTAAAATTTACACCCAATAAGAAACCCAAGGGCTTTGATACTGGAACCTTCACAAAAATGTGTATACATTACATTATCACAAATAGTTTTGTTTTGATTTTTAATACGAGGCGCCAGTACCCCATTGCTAGTAAAAATTGTCTTCTAAAATTTGTTTAAGAAAATCAGATTGGTTCACTGTTGTATTTAACAAAAAACATACATGCATTGACGCTCAGCTGCTAAAGGAAGAATTAGAATATTTTAAAAAATAATTCTAAAAAATAATATAAAAAAAATACCAAACTTTTGACCATGATAGATGTCCATCTGTCCAGACATAACAGGATAAGGCAGATGGATAGATCAACAGCTGACGGACGAGGGCCAGATTTTAAAATAGCATAGCATCCCTAACTAAAATTAAGGACAGTGGTTTTCCACCACAGCATAACTGACAGAATTGACGGAATTGTCGAATTGATAAAGAAGTAATAAAAATAATCTCACATGAATTTAAAGGAAGTGTTATCTGAAATTAAAATATGTGAGATTCGAGGAAAACCTACTGTTAAACAACTCCACTCCTGACACCATTTGTGGCAGCAACAGCGCCCAGTCAAATTAGTTTCAAAATATTCAACAGCATGTTTCTTAAATAGCAAAAAACATACAATTCGTACAGCGTGTCGGACTATTAAGTGTTATAGACATACTTAATCGAATCATTCATGACGTCATGATGATGACGTCAGCATACACGTCGCGAAGTTGATTATGACGTCATATGATTGAGTGAGGAAATGGATTCATGAATTTCACTCGCTTGCTAGAGTCATTCACCAGTAAATATCTCAAGGCAATGATTGTGGCACAGGGTTTGATCACAGAGATTATTTGTGGGCATGGTACTCTTAATCGTGTTTACACCGATCAATGGGCCACTTTGAGTATGCGTTGATCTTAGAGTTGAATTATTTAGGTTGTCCATGACTCGTACAGCCCCTTATCGTCTACAATTTGATGGCCTCGTTGAATCATTTAACTATTCCTAATATTAGATTTTGTACTTGTTACATATATAATTTGGTTCCAAAAACTGCCTCCACCTCTGCCAGATGACATCCTGGATTCGCCCCTGTATCCCACACTTGGCCAAGGTCCTGCTGTAACGACACAATTCCTCGGGAGTTATGTGAAGCATGTAGTGTGTTTGCTTCACATGGTTCGAGCAAGCAGAAAGGAAGAGAGGGATCTTCATCTTGCCGCTCTTAAGTATGCTCGACTGGTACAGAAAAACACGGATAAAAACCTAAATGCTATGAAATAAGATGATTTCATGGCAAATAAGCGTTTCCGTTCACAAGAATTTTCGTAGATCAAACATTGGAAGAATTTATCACAAAACTCAAATTTGCATGAGGAATTATCTGAAATAACATAAATTAAGATGTATTGAATGGATTCTTCTTGCTTGTTCCTTATAAACATCGTATATAAAATGATGGTTCCAGAAACTGCCAACCAAGAAATTATTCTCAGAGATAAAATTGACACAAAGACAAAAGAGTTTGTCTCCGAGAGATTAGCTTCAATTTACAACAAGTCGGTCACCTTTTCAGACTATCCATCGACGATCTGACATCATATGACGTCATAATCAGCTAATCAGATTTAGTTTCAAAATATGCAACAGCTTACCTGAATAGTTTTCTGGAAGTTGAGAGTCAGGGAGTTAAGAAGTCGAACTAGGTGTGGGTGGAGTGGAGCTAGAGATGGGCTGGGCATAGCTAAAATGGAAAGATCAAATTGGACTCAAATAAATAAATAAAGCTGACGACATTCAATTCGTGTCAGAAGATGACAAGGTGCAAAGTCAATAATGCGCTGGCCAAGTTAGGAGACGGTTGCCAGCAATGGAGTAATCCAGTTTTAACTATGCCCCGCCCATCTCTAGCAAAGCTTCAACCACACTTCACCCGTGTTGGGATCGATGGAACACTGAATTCCCTGAATCGCAATTTGCGGAAAACGATACAGCTCAGCTGTTGAATATTTTGAAACAGAAAAATTTGACTGGGTGCGGTTGCTGCCTATGTCCAAATAGTGTCAATATATTTTCAACAGAATATTTATTAAATGGTAGTCATTCAATTCGTACAGCAAGGCTTAGTCAGTCATCAAATAAGAATTTGTTACGTCGTTCATGACGTAATTGATTATGACGCCAGCATACACGTCGCGTAGTTGATTATGACGTCATATGATTGATGGATAAATTTGAATCGTCAATTTTGCCTCCATTGAATCTACAGGGGATCTTCACAAACAATGCATTAGCCCAGTCAAATCTGATAACAAGGACTCCTCTAATATCAGATCAGTACCATTCAAAACTCTTCTGTCTCACGTTGACATTTTTTTTAACCCACCTTGCGTCAACAGATATTTTAATTTTAAAAGACTATTTTTGTAAATTTACCACTGAATTCTTTTTCGACGGCTTGACCATTAGAAAGGTAATGACAAAGAAAATTAAAGGTTTTATTTAGTATCTATCTACAGGCCGACAGAAGAGTATTTTTGTAAATTTACCACTAGAATATCTGGCTCGGTTACCGAGCCAACCATTCTAGTGGTAAATATTCAAAAATACTCTTTTTTAGGCCGTTCAAATAGCCATGTCTGAAGACCACTGCAAAGTGGGTTTTTGGCAATTTGACCATTAAAGGGATAAGTTGACACACGAGGGAGGGGGGGGGGGGGGAGGGGGTAAACTCGGGATAAAGCCATACTTCGCGAATATTTAAATATCGAATTTAACACGTTGTAATAAACTATACGTTTTCAACACAATATTGGGAGACATCCACATTGATCCCTTTGCATGTGCTTGGTGTATTCTAGAGTGACACAGACATTCGAGATATAGATTTATATTCAACAAATACAGATGCCTTCGTGTCATTAATGAACTTATTTTCAAATAATAATATTCCAGACAAACTTCATATCATCGCTAGCAAATGAATATCAAAATAGCCAATCAACGGACCTGGGTGTGTGCTTAGTAGTTGGAAACGTGAGAGGTATATGACTACTAGACTTTGAATCTTTTACCGGTGCTTATTGGAGAGGAACATTGGAATGAACCTTTCAGGTTTATCCCGCAATCATAGGACGTAAAAATTAACTACATGACGTGTAGGGTGACGTCAGAATCAATGACGTCACGAATGAGTAGATAAGTTCATCACGAACGCTTAATTAAGGACTTAGTGTTGTCGTACGAACTCTATGTCTTTACCATTTAATAAACATGATGTTGAATAATTTGGAACTAAATTGAATGAGCGTTGTTGCAGCAACAGCATCAAATCAGATTAGTTTCAAAATATTCGACTGCTTACCTGTATAGATTTCTGGAAATTGAGATTCAGGGAGTGTACGGGTCAATCGATCCCAACACAGGAACAGTGTGGCTGGAGCCTAGCTAAAGATGGGCGGGGCATACCTAAACCTGGATTGCTCCATTACATATGCCTTGCAACCAGTTTCGATGTATTTGATGTTTGCCAATAATTTAGTGACGAAGGTTTCGACGTAATCATTAATATGTCAGATATGTCAGACCTGCTGGACTGGAGTGTTTCGTCTGTACGGAGTACAGCACATACGATAGCTAAGGAACCGAGATGGGAATCGACCAAACACATTTGAGATGAAAGGCTGTCACGAACTCTTTGAACTCACAGTCCGCAAATTGGACGCGTTCATCTCATGACTGTAATGGGTAATGTGTCCAGACAACCATTACCGCGCCTACCATCGCTTAATGACAATGGATAGGAGCAAACATAAGACATAAAGACATTTCAATATTTCTTAAGAAATGCCTCGAACTGCCTGCGCCACTTTAGGTATTGGATGCGGGAACAAATGTAGTTATGCATAAATAAAAGGCTCCTGCCACGAAAATTCCTTATGAAGTAGGGTTACAGTTAGAAATCATATAGCATGGGTTTTATAACCTGGTTATTTCAATGACCACACACTATGAACGATTCCTGTTGGGGTAACTCTAAATCGGATTTGATTAATATAATTTGAAAATCATGATCGGATAAAATTGCAAACGGGTTGTCATTTTGAAATTCAAAGTGGCGGCTGTGCACATGGTCGAATTCTGAAAATTGAGATTCGGAGAGTGCAGAGATGGATCCATCTCATCATGGGAAAGGTTGGGTGAAGCTTAGCTAGAGATGAGCGGAGAATAGCTATAACTGAATTCCTTCATTGAACCATAGAGTCCCAGTATCTGAATTCGAAGGCAGCCGTACAGGTAGGCTGTAAAATATTTTGAAACAAATACGATATGAACCTGCTGCAGCCTATAGCAAATCGCGCACATCATTAACTCTGCCTTTGCACAACACCTCCCTCTAAGTCCTAAGGAATGTTCCTGCCATATATAATTGAAATCGGCCTACTGGTTCTCCAGTAGACGACATTTTAAATTGCACATTGCTTTAGTATGGGAGCTTTTGCCTGGAAAATGATTTCAAAAATGGCTAATTTGATATTAGAATACCCCTATTAAGCATATATATATATATATATATATATATATATATATATATATATATATATATATATATATATATATATATATATATATATATATATATATATATATATATATATATATATCAGGGGCGGATCCAGGATTTCAGAAGGGCAGGGTGCGGGGGGTCCGGGGGCACTCCCCCGTGAAATTTTGAAATCTAGGTATCCCCAGACGGCTTCTCCTGCATTTCCAGAGATAAATATGGACCCTTAGTTGGCTGCTAAATTATTCAATTTCTACTCATGATTTAATTATAATTTAAAATTTTGGTGGGTCAAGGTGATGCTTCTCTCAAGGGGGGGGGTGCGCACCCCCTGCACCCCCCTCTGGATCCGCCCCTGTATATATATATATATATATATATATATATATATATATATATATATATATATATATATATATATATATATATATATATATATATATATATATATATATATATATATATATATATATATATATATATATATATAATTATAACTAATTTCGGCCTCCAATCCATCAAATAAAAAATTCTAAATGGCCACCAAACACGCTATATTGTGATTGGCTCACGGCGGCATGTTTTTTGATAGATCGACTTCGCTTGAACAAACTTTAATCACCCTTAGTGCTTGATTATATCTTACAAATTTCGGCTTTATCCTTTCAGCGGTTCTGGAGAAGTCGTTTTCGGGAAAACTAGGTCATCCAAGATGGCCGCCAAACTATTTGGCCAATCAATTTCTCTTGAACAAACTTGGTTCAGCCCTTGCCCTAGATGATATTTCCTGAGTTTTGAATCCATCTTCCAAGCGGTTTCGGAGATTTTTAAAGACATTTCTCAAAATCGGCCGATTTGGCCGGCGGTCATCTTGGATATGGCCGATCCGCTTCGCTTGAGCAAACTTAGATCCCTATGTCCTGAGGATGCTTCCTGTCAAATATAATTGAAATCGGCCCAGAAGTTTTTGAGAAGTCGTTTAAAGGAAAAGTTGATGGACAGACAGACGGACGGGCGGTTGCCACAGCATAAGCTCTCACTTAGCCATTCTGGTCAGGTGAGCTAACACTGCTTAAATACTTAAACAAGGGCCGTGTCATAAGTCTTGTCCTTCTGATAACATTTTGAGTAAAACAAGAATTCTGCGGAATTAAATGTCTCGCCCATCGCCGCTTTTTCGCCTTAACCTTGTGACCTTAATGCCATCATGCTGTTTCTTAACTTTATCCCTTAACATCTATCCAAGTTTAGTTTCAATAGGATGCTAAACGCAAAAACTTAGCTGAAAAACTAATTTTTGTATCACGGTCAGTGATCTTGACCTTTGACCCTGTGACCTCATAACCATGCTGCTGTTTCCTAACAGTATGGGCAACCATGTACCCAAGTTTGGTTGGAATAGGATTAGCCAATCTTGAGATATAAGCCGAGAAGTTTTGCTAAACGCAAAAACTTAACATTGTTGACGCCGTCGCCGTCGGAAAAGTGATACCTATGTCTCGCTTTTTTCTCCATCCCCACCCTCCTTCGCATTACCGGTCTGACAGCTCCACCCCACACACACCCCAAACCTGGTCTAACATTCCCACACCACACACTTTGAATCATGTCTATGGTATGTTTATATCTATGTCTGTCTGTGTGTGGTGGTAGAATGCATAGGATCTAGTTTCTGCAAAGGAATGTCAGTAATATGGTGTGTTGAAAGCTTTCACTCTTATAATATTTTATTAAATAATTTAGTATATCTGCTGAATATTTTGAAACTAATTTGGCTGGAAGCTATTGCTGCCTATATGACAGCAACAGCTTACAGGCTTCTAAATCTTACCTATTATTATTGGATTGACAATGTAATGTGTGAATGGGATGATGAGACAAAAATATTCTACGCTTGGGGATACAATTCCAATAACTTCCAATACAAGCAGATGCTAGTGGAATGGCAACACTTGACACAATTGTACATGCTTGCTGTGCTCTGCCCAATTTATGTGTTCAAACCTATTGTTGCGTGAGAGGACTCAGGAGTGGTCTTATGCCCGCCAATCTCAGAGAACCATCATCCTATAGAAGATGAGAGTTATCAACTTACTGCCTGTCTTTATGGGCCACTTTAGTTTTGCAGGGCTGGAAATAAGCAACTGACCACAGTATCCCATACCAGGTCACCGTAATATTCAGGATAGTAACCCCACAGGTTGCATATGAGATTTTAGTGTAAAGGAAAAACACTATATTTTCTGTGTAATTTTATAAAGTACATAGCCTATATGCACGCCGTTGGGGCACATTTTAATGAACTGATAATCTGTATTAAGGTTAAACTTATTTGAGACACATATATTTGTGTATCACGTACATATAGGCCTAGTGCCCCGGTCTCCCCTATGCCTGAAAAGACAAAGACTTGGAATGCGGTGCTAAAGTTGATAAATAGGTGAACTAGTCTTCAGGAATTTGTATTTTTTATTATAACTGTTTTCATAGACTTGTCATTAACCGAAATTAAATGTCACCAGCAAACAGTGTCTTCAAAATTTACCACAGATATTGTGAATCAGACTATACCATCTCATATGCGCCTGATTATTTTTGCAAGGGAGGTAATTCAACTAAAAATCGGATGCCATTTTATTTTCAACTTAAATTGTTTATAGTTTTAATATTCGGCACGATACATGTTTAAAAGGAGCGGTATCCCCTCTACGTGATAAACATGGCACCTCTGGCTTCTCTCTACATATTTGAGGTAAATAACTATTTTCTATATAGACAAAAAAATAAGCTGGTGTCCCACAATAAAGTACGGAGTTGCCATATGGTTATATAAGGTAAATCTTGGTTATTATATTATATATATTGTAGTGTCCATCAGTTATTGTTACCTAATTACATTATGCCGCCGCGGTGTTAACCTCTAGAGGTTAGTGTTAACACCAAACTAGATATAGCTATAAGTGACTAAATTTTCATCTGCCAGTGAAAAGGGAAGCTAATAACTCATTCACGCCAAGTAAATTAAGCTTATTGAAGTTATTCTATGCTGATTTGAATATCTATTTCCATTTTATTCGCTAATGACTTATGTGAAAATGAAGGCAAAATCAGGGGTTGGTATTAACACTAACACAATATTTGGTGTTAACACTATAGGCGCTAACACGGTGTTAACACTAAATCTGCTGTTAAAACTAACACGAGGTCAAGTCTCGGTGTTATCTCAGTGTTAGTGTTGCACTAACACTAACACTAACACCCAGATTTGACCTCACCCAATGTAGTTGCGTGACTGAAATACGAGTCTTTATATTGACTATATTTCTTTCGCCGGGTTGGCGGATAACTGTTCAGGATGAAATCATACTGCGTGCTTTAATGAAGAGGTGTTTTCCGCTAAAAACACCAAATTCCTGGAAATGCCGATTTCTATTTCAACGTGTTCGATGTAATTTTATCCAAGGTGTTTGGTAGGGTGAGGTGAAGTGGCGGAGCTTTGTGATTCCCTACAAGCTGGGTGTTTCAAGGAGTGAAAACTGAAAAGTATCATTCCGGGTTGGCGGATAATTGTTCAGGATGAAATCATTATGCGTGCTTTAATGAAGAGGTGTTTTCCGCTAAAAACACCAAATTCCTGGAAATGCCGATTTCTATTTCAACGTGTTCGATGTAATTTTATCCAAGGTGTTTGGTAGGGTGAGGTGAAGTGGCGGAGCTTTGTGATTCCCTACAAGCTGGGTGTTTCAAGGAGTGAAAACTGAAAAGTATCATTCCGGGTTGGCGGATAATTGTTCAGGATGAAATCATTATGCGTGCTTTAATGAAGAGGTGTTTTCCGCTAAAAACACCAAATTCCTGGAAATGCCGATTTCTATTTCAACGTGTTCGATGTAATTTTATCCAAGGTGTTTGGTAGGGTGAGGTGAAGTGGCGGAGCTTTGTGATTCCCTACAAGCTGGGTGTTTCAAGGAGTGAAAACTGAAAAGTATCATTCTCTCCCGTATGTAGAGATTGATAATCCCATTATTCTAATCAACTGTTTTGGATGAAATGGGTTATAATCTGAACGGTAAATGACTGATGGCATTGGATATTTAAATTACAAGTTATTAAACTTACCAAGCATAAATACGCGCAAAACTGGCAAGGCGGATGTTGCGAAAAAATCACGGTTATTTCGATATTCGGTGACTCGTATTTTGTCTTCTAAGTTCATGAAACCGAAGCACCCCTACTTCAACCTTCAACGTCATCGACTCCGCTCACTTATACCCGGGTATGAGATTCATAGTACCCGTTTATCACTTACATTACTAACGACATGATACACGAATCCTCGATTCCGGAAAGAATTAAGGGAGTCGTTTTAATTTCTGTCCGAGTCCAATAACGGGTATATATGTTAATTACCCACATAATATAACTCAAACACTGGGTCTTTTTGTCCGTGATGGCAATAACGGACGATAAAATCCTGTCCGTAATATTTGTGGCCTACTTTACCAAAATTTTTTGTGTAAGCCAAAAATGCCAAACTGACCAGTTTTAGCACATATGCATGTGGCTTGCAAGCCACAAGTGCCAAATAGGCCACAAGTGACCCCTGTACTTACAAATCAGGCCACATGTGTACTCTCATAAGTGCGGACGGACGGACGGACGGACGGACGGACGGATGGACGACAGACGGATGGACGGATGGACAGACAGACGGATGGATCAACGTAGAGACACTTGTGAAATTTTTAACTTGTGGGGTGCATCATTGTACAAAGGCCATTTATGAGTAGATCCCTAGGACCACCTATATGTGTGGGGTTATCAGGACATAAAAAGCGGGCTAACGGTGCCCTAAGTGTGTGGTGGAATGGCCATGCCAACGGGGAATTTTGTTCACTATTGCGGGGCTCACTGGCCATATAATGTGGATTTAACAGCCATATCCATGGGGAATTTTGCTCATTGGCAATATCCTGTGGGGTTTAATACTTATGTATATGACAAATTTTGTTCAAAACTGCTGTTTAAGGGAAGTAACTTTTTAATGATTTAATTCTTTACCAACAGAGTTACTGGTGGATAGACCACAGGCAGCAATAAAACCAGGGGCGCTGGAAGCACAGGGGCGGCGGGGCCTGCTGCCCCCATTTCCCTTTGGGCAGGTGGGGGGGGGGGGTCAGTGGGGGCAGCTGTGCCCTTTACCCATTTCTTTGCGAAAAATGCGTACACTTTGCTTTAGAACTTTAAACAAGATTTCTAGGATACTACGTTTAAATAAATATAATTGGTTTTAATTGTGAAATTGAAATAGAGGTACGAATCCCTAATTCAATTTCACAAAAGAAAACAGTGTATTAATCTATGCATAAGTATACCATCATATGCTAAAATGTATCTCATTTCATTACATTATGTCATCTAATTTAGATCTATAAACAATTTTATTTTCACACATTTTGTTGGGAATATGCAGCTTCAAGGTTGACATATATGTTAATAAGGAAACACTTTTGATTTGTGTGAACCTCGAATAGTTTAGTACACCATACGAGTAACAATATGCATGGCATATATTCTATATGATGAGAGATGATGAGAGAATCTTGTCAGAATATGTTTAAATTTGACTCCATCGATTTCATCTGAATGATTTCCTCTACTAGTCTTTGTGGAAATATTGCATTTAATGCTAGCGTGAAATCAGCTATGCAAATTGGCAGTTGCATGTCGGATGCACAGAAGCATTCATCCTGGGAGAACTTGACCTCCGATCCGATTGGATTTTGCATTATTTCTTTAAAATGCCTTCAATTTCTGAAACCACTTGATCGCTCTCTACTAAATTTGCCAGGAAGCACCCTTGCATCATAGCGATACAAGTTTGTTCAAATGCAGACGATTGGTCGAGTCTTTTGCAGCAATCATGGATTTAAAAAAAATTACTGTAAGGTAGTATCTTTCTTTAATTCTATGCGGGAACTTGATTCGTCATTTTTTTGGCGGACATCTAGGATTTTGCGACAATCTTCTGGAAGGCTTTTCCAAGAGTATTACTCATTAACCACTATGCCAATTTCAACCAAACTTACCAGGAACTATGATATTTCTGGGTGTTATCTAGGATCTTGTAAAGTGTGCAGGAAATTATTTTGAAAAGCTACTACTACTCATTAACCCATGGACCAATTTTAATCAGACAAGAATGGCAGGAGGGTCGTAGGCTTTCTTAATTGTATGCAGGAATTGTATTCGTTATTTATAGCAGCTGTCATCTTTAGATTTGCTGAGAAAAAACCTGATTTGAGATGGGCTTCCAAATTTCCTTACAGAAATCCGATAACAGAACGTTGTTATCACAAAGCCAGTGGCCAATACTTTGAGGTGGTGCATGTGGTCATCAACCATTGAATAGCATAATTGTTCCCTCCTGGATAGGTTGATTTTCTGGCTCTTGCAAGGTAGTTTAAGCAGTTCCATCTTTTGAAATAAAGATCAGAGCTGTTGAACCTTAATTGCTAGAATTTGAGTTGAAGCACACCTTAGGTAATTAGCTTTAGATCAACACTGTTAAAGAGATCGACGGTGTTATTGTGGTTGTCTAATCAGGAGCAACGTCCGACCAACTTAGTCATACATTTCTGTGATTGTACCTTGATTATGGGTATATCGATATCATTAAGCAAATTTGGCCGGCAAGCAGCGACATGTGAGCTTTATCTTTTATACTAAGCGATCCGCACCACAGCATGTTAGATTCATGATCAGTTAAATAACTTTGAATTCTATTTCATTGCCTTAACCCATGGTTATCATGTTGCTATAAATCCCCTAGCGGTATTAACTCTATAATCCGTGATCTACTGATAATCAATTTTGATCCGTGTAATTACCTTAAATTCAAGTGATTCCAATATGCTTGAAACCTGATCTGATTATCACTAAATTTGATATTTGTCATTGACTTCATTTTGAGGTCATACATTTCAGATTAATCCAGCATTAACATATTGACCCAATCATAATAGGATGTGTGAGTTCCTATAACCACTATACTCGCTTTCACTACGAAAGAACTTTTCCAGATAAATACCTGGAACTGGATGGTTGTGGCGTATGATCTAACTTTGCCGACATTACTGTCATAGTAACAATGCATGTAAACTGTTGCTGTCTATGATTGCAATAGTTCCGAGTCAAATTTATTTCAAATTAATGAATGGTTATTAAATAGTAAAACTATCAAAGACATATAGTTCATACAATTGACGAACCTCCCAGCAACATTACAACGTATACTCTGTGAATTATGATTACCAACAGCCACTGCCTACATGTGACATAATTGATTATTATAAGTTGGAGCGGCAGATTGGAGTTATCAATTACAAGTGCTACGTTGTTTGTGTGCATTGAACCCAATTAGCGCGTGGTCTGTGCATATGGAAACAATATTACTGTAAGCTGTGGCATAGTATACACTAAAATTGTTTCTAAAAAGAGCATTAATTATCAAATTGTAGCATATTTAAAACTATATTATTGCTCGTTGACAAGCCCATTAAGAATTGCAGTAAATACACACACGACAGCACTCTGGTTATCTTTGTTGCAATAATGGTATATCCACCTTGCAAATTGAAACATATATGTATCCCCCACCCCAAGTGTAAGCAATACATTATGTAAGTTGTCATATGTGGATGTGCCCAATGTCACCCGAATCAGTACATGCATATCAAGAATGATGCACTATGCAATCATTGCAGTCCGTAAAAGTAACCTGACAAAGATTTCCATGTTTGGCCATGTGCTAAGGATGCTAGAAGAAATACCTATACAGAGAGCTTTGGAATTCGCCATTCTGTGAGTCCGCAAATACAAAGCCACACGATGATGCCATTGCATAAGGCTGTTAAGCATACTGCGAGATGACCTCAAGAAAACATGATTCAGTTCAAGGAAGGATTTTGCCAAGGACAAGACACAGTGGTTAATGAAAAGGACGGATTGAAGCTGTGTGGATTTCTACTAAAATCGCAGAATAGTGGTCAATCAATATCAATAAAAGACTGAACTATATTATGACTGTTGCCTTGCGCATCAAATCTCTAAAAAAAAAGTATATTCTTTATAATATAAAACGTTTTAGCACAGTAACTCAGGTATAGATAACCAAGACCCTACAATTGACCAGCTCTAAGTATACACAGCTTGTCTGTTTATCGTCTGTTTTACTCAGGGGCACCGGACGCAAATTTGAGGGGCGGGGGCAGGTTCCACAAAAGCGCACGCTGGATGGCATTGCCTGAGGAAGAGACGAAATGGCTCTCCCACCCCAACCCCCACCCCACCCCACCACCTGCCTCTCATAGACGTGTGCTCGGAGATACCCACCTACCTAACCACCACGAGAAAAACACATTGAAAGGTGTAGGCTCATGACTCGATTTCCTGCATTCTGAGTTTCTAATGATTACGTATAAATGTTAGAGCGATGTTAATGTTAATCGAAGAACTTATGTATTCTTTGGTCAATTGAACCTGTTCTCAATTCACAATGTTTAGCGAGTGGGCTGGCGGGTGGGTTGTTGTGTCAGATGCACACGTTGAGTGTGCGTGCATTCGTTCATGTGTCTGTATGGTGGACTTGCACAGTTTGCCTTGAAAATATTTCAGAGGAAAAGTGCTTTTTGTGAAAACTAGGTTACCCAAGACAAATCTATCAATCAAGTTGAACATGTGAACAAGGTTTGTTCAGCCCTTGCCTTAGATAAAGACCATGCAGTTTCTTTAGTTTCATGTCAAGCAGTTTCACAGGTCTTTAAGTGTTCTTTTTAAAATATTGAAAAATCCAAGATGGCCACCAACAAAATCGATCAAGCAGCTTTCCTGGACCAACCCTGTATCTGACTCTATGGATCCCTACTGCCCAGCAATTCTTAAGGACTCGCTTAAGAATACGATGCACATGTGCTAGATGATAGACAGATGAGGTCGCTACACAATTATGTCAAATTAGTAACAAATTATTCAACAGCTAGTGTGTATGGAAGGAGTCATTTAAATTATGATTTCGCAGCATCTTACTTAGCCCTATTGGAGTGTGCGTGTCAGATGTTCATTTGCCCCGGGCTATTCAAAGGAGGCTTTCAAATGTCTGATTTTGTTTATGTGTGAATGGTGGTATCATCTTTTTTGTTTAGAACTCAAAGAGATTGACATGGCTAGACATGTACGTGTATCACGACCGTACAAGTTGGTCGGGTGGCGGTGGGGAGTGGGGATGAGTGGGGTGCGGGTGGAGCTCATACATATATATGTAGCACAGTGTTAAAAATCCAAGTGGATGATATTTATTACTTAGAGATCTATGTAGGAGTTATAGGAGATGACATCCAAGCGCATCTAATTTTTACATTCTTTCAATAGAGGCCCCAGACACACGCCCCTCCCATTATAAGTGTGCGTGCGTGCGTGCGTGCGTGCGTGCGTGCGTGCGTGCGTGGCTTGGGGGGGGGGGGGGGGGTTAGAGCTAACAAATCTTAGACACATTCCTCAAATGCACCAATCAACATTGCACTTCGGTCATCTGTATACAAATTATTTTTACCTTTGCATCTGCTTCACACGTCAATTAAAGATTTGAGTTTGAGAGCTACTGTTAATTCTAATTAATATCCCACATTGCTGCATCCAGCCGTCCATCATTGCACATGTGTTATATTATACCGACTAAGCAAGGCATTAACGTAACGTGGACCAGTATCATGAGTATATATCTTGCAAAGATACATGCAACGTTTACAGATAAAAAAAAAGTCAATATGTTACATGTGACTGCCACTACATAAATAGTGCTTGCATTGATGATTTGATTCGGCCTAGGACTCCCATATTACTTTAAAGACCTATGTTTATGTCAAAACAACCAAACTAATACAACTTCTCAGTCTGCTCTGAATATCCTAGAAATCTTGTTTAAAGTTCTAAAGCAAAGTGTACGCATTTTTCGCAAAGAAATGGGTAAAGGGCACAGCTGCCCCCGCTGACCCCCCCCCCTGCCCAAAGGGAAATGGGGGCAGCAGGCCCCGCTGCCCCAGTGCTTCCAGCGCCCCTTGTTTTATTGCTGCCTGTGGTCTATCCACCAGTAACTCTGTTGGTAAAGAATTAAATCATTAAAAAGTTACTTCCCTTAAACGGCAGTTTTGAACAAAATTTGTCATATACATAAGTTTAAACCCCACAGGATATTGCCAATGAGCAAAATTCCCCATGGATATGGCTGTTAAACCCACATTTTATGGCCAGTGAACCCCGCAATAGTGAACAAAATTCCCCGTTGGCATGGCCATTCCACCATACACTTAGGGCGCCTTTAGCCCGCTTTTTATGTCCTGATAACCCCACACATATAGGTGGTCCTAGGGTGCTACTCATAAATGGCCTTTGTACAATGATGCACCCCACAAGTTAAAAATTTCACAAGTGTCTCTACGTTGGTCCGTCCGTCTGTCCGTCCGTCCATCCGTCCGTCGTCCGTCCGTCCGTCCATCCGTCCATCCGTCCGCACTTATGAGAGTACACATGTGGCCTGATTTGTAAGTACAGGGGTCACTTGTGGCCTATTTGGCACTTGTGGCTTACAAGCCACATGCATATGTGCTAAAACTGGTCAGTTTGGCATTTTTGACTTACACAAAAGATTTTGGTAAAGTAGGCCACAAATATTACGGACAGGATTTTATCGTCCGTTATTGCCATCACGGACAAAAAGACCCAGTGTTTGAGTTATATTATGTGGGTAATTAACATATATACCCGTTATTGGACTCGGACAGAAATTAAAACGACTCCCTTAATTCTTTCCGGAATCGAGGATTCGTGTATCATGTCGTTAGTAACGTAAGTGATAAACGTGTACTATGAATCTCATACCCGGGTATAAGTGAGCAGAGTCGATGACGTTGAAGGTTGAAGTAGGGGTGCTTCGGTTTCATGCACTTAGAAGACAAAATACGAGTCACCGAATATCGAAATAACCGTGATTTTTTCGCAACATCCGCCTTGCCAGTTTTGCGCGTATTTATGCTTGGTAAGTTTAATAACTTGTAATTTAAATATCTAATGCCATCAGTCATTTACCGTTCAGATTATAACCCATTTCATCCAAAACAGTTGATTAGAATAATGGGATTATCAGATATCTCTACATACGGGAGAGAATGATACTTTTCAGTTTTCACTCCTTGAAACACCCAGCTTGTAGGGAATAACAAAGCTCCGCCACTTCATCTCACCCTACCAAACACCTTGGATAAAATTACATCGAACACGTTGAAATAGAAATCGGCATTTCCAGGAATTTGGTGTTTTTAGCGGAAAACACATCTTCATTAAAGCACGCAGTATGATTTCATCCTGAACAGTTATCCGCCAACCCAGCAAAAGAAATATAGTCAATATAAAGACTCATATTTCAGTCACGCAACTACATTGGGTGAGGTCAAATCCGGGTGTCAGTGTTAGTGTTAGTGCAACACTAACACTGAGATAACACCGAGACTTGACCTTGTGTTAGTGTTAACAGCAGATTTAGTGTTAACACCGTGTTAGCGCCTATAGTGTTAACACCAAATATTGTGTTAGTGTTAGTGTTAATACCAACCCCTGATTTTGCCTTCATTTTCACATAAGTCATTAGCGAATAAAATGGAAATAGATATTCAAATCAGCATAGAATAAGCTTAATTTACTTGGCGTGAATGAGTTATTAGCTTCCCTTTTCACTGGCAGATGAAAATTTAGTCACTTATAGCTATATCTAGTTTGGTGTTAACACTAACCTCTAGAGGTTAACACCGTGTTGAGGTCAAGTCTTGGTGTTAGTGTTAGTGCTTGCTGCTAATAAACGACAAGTCAAAGCATAATTTCTTTTACCGGCGGCATAATATAATCAAGTAACAATAACTGATGGACAGTACAATACATATAATAAAATAACCAAGATTTACCTTATATAGCCATATGGCAACTCCGTACTTTATTGTGGGACACCAGCTTATTTTTTTGTCTATATAGAAAATAGTTATTTACCTCAAATATGTAGAGAGAAGCCAGAGGTGCCATGTTTATCACGTAGAGGGGGGTTCCGCTCCTTTTAAACATGTATCATGCCGGATATTAAATATTAGAACTATAAACAATTTAACGTGCATCCAACGTGCTCTCAATTAGCGTTGATACGCAACGTGCTCTTTGTGAGCGGATGATATGGAACACGCTCTTTGTGAGTAAAGAATTTTCAAAATACAAAAATTTAAGTAAATGAACACTTTTAAAGTAGAAGTGTCTGAGTCATAGTTTTCTTAATAGTGCATTGATCAGGGTTTCCATGCTCATCGCTGTACTCATAAGTGTAAGTGAAGTTTTAAGAAGAACTGAACTTTCTTACCACATCTACACTAGATCATTGATCATAGTTTTCCCGCTAATTTTCCTTAACCAATCCATAGCCTTCCCGCTCATTTCCACTTAGCCACTCCATAGCTTTCCCGCTCATTTCTGTACTCACAAGTGCGAGTGTACTTTTAAGTACAACTGAGGTTTCTTAGTACATCCACACCAGATCATTAATCATAGTTTTCCCCGTCATTTCTCCTTAGCCAATCGTTAGGGGCGCCTACCGCCCATCCAATCAAATTGAAGCATGAATGTAGGTCATTTCGCCTAAGCCAATCATTAGGGGCGCTTACCGCTCGTCCAATCAAATTCAAGCATGATTTTTGATTCACAGCTCAGCCTAGTATATAAGGAGGACTTTACTCTTTCAAATCACTTAAGCATCAGAACCGGGAGTGAACAATTCGTGGTTTAGAGTTATATCAGTTCACTACTGAATATCTCTTCAACTATGATTCTACTTCACAGAATTTCACTATACATCTTTAACTGAATAAAGTCTTAATCATATCATGTTACATTCTATTTCATGTTTTCATCTTTCAGTTATTCTTTTCAGCCATCGATTGGATTTTACAAATGGAAACTTTACCCAGAATATCGGTAAGCTGTAGTTACCAAAAACCATCAATTGTTTATGGTGGAAGCTATATGGGCGGGATGGGTGGGGATAGATACATCAGGGCTGCCCCTACCCCAAAATACTAAACAACGCTGAGCGGTAGGCGCCCATCTTTGATAGGTCGAGAGATTTGTGACGTCACTTCATTAGCAAATTTAAATTAGATTCATCCCATGCCCATATATGGAAGTGGGCGTGGGAAGCTGTGTGACGTTACAAAGCTCTCGACCAATCAAAGTGGGCGCCTACCTCTCTGCATAACTACTCACACAAGCCTACACGCCACTCGCTCTTTGCTCAATATGCTAGAGATCTGAGTCTTTAAATGGCCATCTCTCTTTCGAGACCACTTTTTGAAGTTACGCTACATGGCTTAAGAATAAGTTAATATGTTTTCCCAAACAAAAACAGAAGCGTTTCAGTTAGTACAATGTTGAACATGATATAAGAACTGTTCTGTTGACTATTTCTTGCGCAGCAATGCATTTAATTAACAATTAGATTATGTTCAAAGTATTCAACAGCAAGTTTTTATTTTTTTTGAAAATATGTTATGTTATTTCTGAGCTTCAGTGCAAATAGTGTCTGTTAACCCGTTAATGTTTAAATTTGTTCAAGAATATCAACATATGTGCTTATTGAATGTCCATTTGAAAGTCAAGCGAAGGCTATTTTTGAAAATTTACCACTGGAATGACCGGCTCGGCATTTCAGTGGTGAATTTTCTGAAATACTTTTCTCTGGACCTGCAAATGGCTATTCCTCAAGACCACTATAGAGGCCGCTTGTGGCCGGCTTCGTCATGGAAGGGTTAACGATATCCTTACTAAAACCCATCCAGCAGCTGCAGCATAATGCATATAATGAATCTCTATGCATATTTCAATATATAGAAGGAACTAAAGGTGGATAGTCACACCAAAATGCTTGAAAATAAAATTGTTGAAACTATATACTTTTAGAGGCTTAAATTGTGTACCGCAATGTAATGAAACTAAATGCATCTTAACATATGATGATTTCATTCCATATACATAAATTTCGTAGGTTTATGTGTGAATTTGAATTAGGGACTCGTGCCTCTAATTCAATTTGATAACTTAAAAAATGTATATTAATTTATACGTAACGAAATCATCATATGCTAAGATTTATTTCGATTCATTACATCTAGTCACACAATTTAAGCCTCTAAACGTACATAATTTTAACAATTTTATTTTTAAACATTCTGCTGTGAATCTCCACTTTTAATTAAGGCATGCCTAGATACTACAAAGCATGACACGTGGCGGCGAACCATGGAGGAAAAGTACAATCCTGGGCTCACTGCTTTGCAGTACTGCTGACATTGCTGCACGCTGCATCACGGGGAATACAGCCTTCCAGCCCTTCTGGAAGCTATGGATTCGTGGATCAAAGATGCCCTTGATAAAAAGACTGCGTTTATACAATGCAACCTGCGTATCCTTGATGATGCATAACTGTAACAGCTGGGCAGCTCCAAAGGCAGCTCTAGACAAACTTGACGCCTGCCACCGCAAACACCTACGCACCATCACGGGACACCGATGGCCAGAGAGCATAATTTCCAACGATGCACTATACAAGATGTGTAATACGTCGCCACTGTCTGTAAAAGTCGCCTAGCAAAGATGGTTCATGTTTGGCCATGTGCTAAGGATGCCAGAATACACACCAGCACAGAGAGCCTTGGAATTCTCCCTACTCGGAGCCAGCAAATACAGAGCCAGTAGAGGACGTCATTGCATAAATCTGCTAAGCGTGCTACGAGGTGACCTCAAGAAAGCAGGATTAGATACACTCAATTCAAGAATGGACTTGAGGAAGCTAAGAATTGTGGCTGAGGACAAAGCACAGTGGGAAAAAACGAATAAGGACTGATTGCAGCTGTAGGATGTTTCTACTACTACAGCCGCAGAATACAGTAATCATACATACATGCCTAGATACTTAAAGGTAAGTGAAAAATATACATTGTTTATTCTTTGATTATACATATATAATGATAATGTTGCATGCATGTTATTATATTATCAAGACAACACATTTATATAATCTTCTCGACTTTCTGGATATCACTTGTTGTAATTCAACAACTATTTATAGACCACGTGATTTATTTAGTCACTCAATAGAACAGAGATTATCAAAATACAACTTCGTCCTAGTCCATCTCTAACTAAGCTCCACCCACACCTCGCTTGTGTTGGTATCGATCGATCTCTGAACTCCCTGACCATCAATTCCTACACTATTCAATACAGGTAAACTGTTGAATATTTTGAAACTAATTTGATTGGGGGCTGTTGCTGCCTATGGCTGCAACAGCGCCCAGTCAAATTAGTTTCAAAATGTTCAACAGCATGTTTATTAAGTAGTGGACACACTTCTTACAACGTGTCGGACTATCAAAAGTTAAAGACGAGCCATATAGAATCATTTATGATGTGATGATTTTGACGTCATCCTGCACGCCGCTTGGCTGATTATGACGTCATATAACGCCATTGCTCTGAAAGGCCCGCGTTATATTCGTTCATAAGTGTATCCTTAGTTTTATATATATACCGATGATAACAACTATGATAACGATGATAACAACGGCGGTAACGATGATAACAACGGTGATGGCGACGATAGTTTGATAGATACAACGTGTATATAGGCCTATATATCGTTTGCAGCAGTATATTTTGAGAAATTTCACTTACTTTGCTGCATACTATTCAAACTCAGGTTCAATTTTAACAAAACATATTTACATTATTAATGGCATAGTTAAAATGAGTAAATTTAGTCAAAAATATCAATATACTTTCTTATTGAATGTCCATTCGCAGACTAAGTAAGTCCTATTTTGAAAATTTGCCACTGGAATGACTGGCTCGATTATCGAGCCAGTCATTAAAGTGGTAAATTTTCATAAATATTTTTCTCTTGCTCTCCAAATTGCCATATCTCAAGACTACTGCAGATTTTAGCTGTCTTCGCAATGAAAGGGTTAATTATGATCCCATTGTTTCTAAAGAGAGGTCAAAGTTCGAGTATTTGCAGAAGCGTTATTTAAAATGAATGGGAAAATATAACAGCAGCTATCACGAGACTGATGTGCGTAAATACACTGTTGTCAGACTATGTATGTAGCAAGTATGCATATTATATGAATATTATATGAATAATGGACACCATTTGTTATCACAATACGCCTTTGGAATTCCACTGCTGTAATAGATTACATATCCCTCTAGTTGATATTCATTCAACTTGGTAAATGTTGCCAGTACAGCTTGAAGATACAGATGTGCCCTTTTCGGCAAAGTCCGGCCTCATCTGCCAGAATTACCGACCTGGAAAAACATAATATTTCACCAAAGTTGTCTATTTCGGGGAAGATCTTAAAGAGATTTGAACCTATCTTACGCCAGAGTAATCTCCCGTGAGAGTTTTATGAAAACCTTTATAGACTAGCTGCTTGAACATATCCAGACCTAATCAGTTCTAATTTGATTGGTGATATCATGTGAGAGGAACTCAGCTGTGATCGTACCGCTGGAAGATCTGTTTGTATTCCCCCAAAATTCTATAATTGTTTTGATCAGGGCATAAAGTTGAAGAATTTTTAACCTGCACTTGCAAATCTTTCTCAGTGAATATATTAAGGGGAGGTGCAGTGTTAGGATTTCATTTTCATTGATTGTTTTTTCTAAAATAATGTAGGATATAATTAACAATATGTCAACTCTTGATGTGTGTTTAACGCAAATGTTTAAAACTTTGTTGGGAAACTTACATCATCAAGGCTTGCGGGCTGACACCAGCATTCAGAGGCAACTCAGACTATGTTTAACGTTCATCAAACTAGAAAACTGTTTTCGACATCGTCAGACAACGCGATATTCCCAGGAGCTTACCATCACAACCTGGAATGTACGTGGTCTGACTACAACATCACAAGGGGAAACCGTTAGGCGCAGTATGAGAACACTATAACATCGATATTACATGCATTCAAGAGACTAAGAGCGTAGAACGTACCACCAATAAGCTTTGCATAGTCAACGCATATGGCCCAACTACAGAAGAGGTCAAAGATAATTCATCTATACTAAATTCCTCAGCAAGGTAGATAAGAATTCAGGAGTTGGCTTATGCATGTGGTCATGTGGAGAGGGCACATGCAACAGCAATGGAGATGCACGGGTAACATTCATCAGTTACGTTGGCTTATCTGCCATAAATATGGCTTTTAAACACACATGCCATCATCGGGCTATATTAACAGGGCACATTGTTGATCAAATTCGTGGCGGCAAACCATGGAGGACAAGTAAAATCCTGGGTTCATTGCTTTGCAGTACTGTTGACATTGTTGCACGCTGCATCATGGGAACTTCTTGAAAATGTGGATTCGTAGATCAAAGATGCCCTTGAGAAAAAGACTATTTGTACAACACAACCTGATGCTGTACCACAGTAGCAGATTGTGCGCTCTGAAAACGGGTCTAGACAAAGTCGATGCCTATCACCGTAAATAAATCCGCACCATCTCATAATATCCAACGATGCACTATACAAGATGTGCAACCTATCGTCACTGTCCGTAAACATTGTTCAGCAAAGATGGTCCATGTTTTGATATGTACTAAGGATGCGAGAAGGCACACCATCACAGTGAGCCTTGGAGTTCGCCTTACTTGGATCCAGCAAATATAAAACTCAGAGATGACGTCAGCTTTTAGCTATGCCACGCCCATTCTCAGCTAAGCTGTGCACAGTTTTTGCGCATGTTGGAATCGATTTGAAAGTTTAAAATGTAAATTCCCAGAACCTATTTTCAAGGTAACTCTACAGCAGTTGAATATCTTGAAACTAATTCGGAAGTGGGAGCAGCAGCTCCTAGTCGAATTAGTTTCAAAACATTTCAGCAGAATGTTTATTCAACTGTAAATCCATCAAAGACATACAATTCGCACACTTTCCAGAGCAGCCTTTTGGATTTTCCTGACAGTCATTTTGATTGTGACATCACCTAATTTGTGACGTATTTTATTATACTGTCAGATACTTGAGTGCCATATTGGATCCCTCCATTTCCACGTCGCGTTCCATGGCCATTAGTTCTCTGCTTTATATCTCAAGAAGCTACCTGGATTATTTCATGACCAGCAAACTCAATTTCTAATGGCAGATGGACTTTTTGCCAACTGGAAACAACCAAAAGAATTTCTTAGACAGAATTACTTCACGATGTCGCCGAAACAGAAATCTCGATGTGACTATATTCTTTGTCAAAATATTCAACAGCTTACCTGTATAGCTTTCTGGAAAAGGATACGCAGGGAGTCCAGTGATCGATCGATCCCAGCAGGGGCGAAGTGTGTGTGGAGCTTCGCTAGATATGGGTGTGCATAGCTAAAACTAGATTCGTCCGTAGTATGCATGAGTATTGATTGTTAACCTCAGCACATTTGACCAGCGCATTTGACGACTATTACAAGTCACACACCGATAGCGATGTCAATCAGTCCAAAACGTATCATCTCGTTTGGGTAATTTGCTTCAGGAATATTCGGATATCCTTCCTTACAGTATCTGAAGCGATACAGTACACAAATGGGTCTAAGACAGCATTTGCCCAAGCTAATACCATTAACATTTCTTGCACAATGTGATGGACAGGTATATAGGGAATTCCCCAATCAAAGTGAACATAGTGGTGCAGTACAGTCGGCAGGGTGACCAAATAGTATATGACTATGATTATGACCATGGCCCGTGGGTCGGCACTTCGTCTGCGATCTTCTTGCACGGTAAGAGATTTGCGTGTCGCTGAAGCGCGAACTGATAGAACTATTTGTTTCAAGCAATGGATTAGCAATATTAAGATAAACGGACAAAATGTTGACAAAGTATACCACCATGTGGTCGTTCGTCTCATATCATCTTCATCACCGATATGTCCACATAATATTACCGTTTCGTTTGTGTACTCGACTTGATTTCCTTTGTAGTTTCGCCAAAAAAATGATGTCCCTACGAAGGTGATGAGCCAGATGACTCCACAGGCCGCCATAACACGTTGCCACGTGACTTTTGCGCGTGCCCACAGCGGCTGACACAGCTGTGCATATCGCAAACAAGCAAATAGTACTAAATGCCACGCACTTGTAGAATAAAAAAACGCAACTAGATGTGCAGAAGCTGAGCAAAGGAGCTCAGCATTTGCTAAAAATACATATGGGTAAATAAAAGCCATGAATTCCACAGTAAGAAGGCAAGTTCCAAGATCACTGAATGCCAACGACGTGATAAGCGCAAACAATGGCGACTTGTAGCGGGCAGTGCGTAGCAGATAAATTATAAGTATTAAGTTCATAGCCACACCAATTAAAAATATTATTATTGGAATACCTTTGTAGAAGATGTCATCAATGCGTGATGCTGTGTCTACATATCTGACCAAAACCTCGCGATAAGGATTAACTTGTTTTGTAAGCACCGGAATCAATGACTTGTTAGCGGACTCATGAACTCTGCCTTTTGAAATGTCTGTTGAAATTGGCACGTCAGTTTCTGAAGCCATACTTTCCTCAGTGATAGCTAGAGACCTGGCGATATTTGCGAAATTTTCAAATCAGATAAATAGACTCACGAGTACTGTACAACTTGAATGCCACTTGATTAAAAAATAGCATAACTAATTCGGTTCCAATGTGTAGTCATTTATGGAATTGCTGCTGCCAGATGCACGTTATTGCCTACTTCCTGTCAGGAAATACGACTACAGCGAGTATTTATTTCTTGTTGTCATTTCTAATTATATCTCTATGTAAATACAATGTTTGTCAAAGCACTTACGGTGTAACAAAGATCGTATTCGGAAACAAATACATGTACTCACCCAGTTCCAAAAGAAAGAAAGGTGCTTTGATGCGGGATACATTTAATTGGACATGTGGGTCAATTCACCTTTCCAGAGTTTCCCTCCATCATCTGACCTCGTATGACGTCATAATCAGCTCAGCGCGTGTATGCTGACGTCACAATCATTACTTCACACATGTTTCAAAGGAGACCGTCATCAAATCTCAAATAGTCCAACACGTTGTATGAATTGTATTTCTGCGTAGGTCTTTGCTATTTAATAAACATGCTGTTGAATATTTTGAAACTAATTTGACTGGGCGCTGTTGCTACCTTAGGCAGCAACAGCGTCCATTCAAATTAGTTTCAAAATATTCAACGGCTTGCCTGTCTATGGTTTTTTTAAATTGATAGTCAGGGTGTTCAGAGATCGATCGATCCCAACACGAGCAATGTGTGGGTGGAGCTTAGCTAGAGATGGGCGGGGCATAGCTCAAACCGGAAAGGTCCATTGATCGGCTATTAATCGATGAACCAAGCGATTGTTATCGTAAATGTGTACCTGTAGACTACTCTATACATTCTTATCAATATAGCGCCGGGGAGATAATACTCCTTTGTTCATAACACGCGTATGTGTTAACCCGTTTAACTCCACTGAACATATTTCAATTGACGGATCCATTTCTCGCTAAGCTCCGCCCACGATTTACGTATGTTAAGATCACTGAAATCTTAGACATAGACGCCTCATTTTACCCCCAGTCTTGCATTTACTGGCCGACTGGTTGGTGCTCCCACAAAGCAATCTCTTCACTATTGTAGCCAATAGAAAGACCCCATCTCACCCTCATTCAAACCCCTGCTGCATAAGAACTACTTGATATTTTAAAATCAAATCTAGATGATCCATGTGGCAATGTGTGTTGCAAATGATAGCGATTTTCTTTAGCGAAAAACGCTTTATAATTTAGATACAATGACAGATAGAACATAACAACTGCTAAAATGACGACACAAACATCTGTATGTTATCCTTAATCTGCTAATAAACAACACTCCCTCTTTGCGGTGTAATAGCGAACCAATGACTCATTTCATTCTGCACAAATACACATGATATGAGTTTCTAAGAACCGTGTTAATTATTCTCAAAACGATTTTATTTTAAATTGTTTTCACTAAACGTAGGAAAAGTTCCATTCAAAATATTTTCAAAATAAATGATATTTCATATATTTAGCTCGCTTGAAAATAGGTTTCCAAGGAATTTAGAATGACATGTCTATGACATTTCCCGTGGCAAAATGACATATTTATATTCATCGCCTCTGTAGCTGTATTGCCTCATTTAAACAGTATTATAGGATTGATGATTAAGTCAGGTAGAAAATCTGTATTAAATGGTGTTTAATATGCACAATGTCATTCTACACCCCGCAGTTACGTGCATTGGAAAATCAACAAATTTGTGGCCGCAGCACATTAATAAATATAACAGTTTTATTATTCGCAACAAATTTTTGGCTGCAAAATCATTGGCGCAATGGCTTGCTGGTTGCAGCAGCTTTATTTATTAATGGGGTTACAACAACTTTCTAGATAGCAACAACTGTTATAGTAATTAGACCAATGCTGACCATCGCAGGATTATTGTGGTAATTCTCCTTGACAATTTGACCGAAAGTTGTTTCTACCCACAACAGCAGCAGAAATATTCAATCAAAATATACTAAAAGTTAATTGCATGCACTCTTGGGGTTTTTTGCAGCCTGCTTCGCTTGGATGTTAGGATGACATTTGGCTTGAAATTATCACTACAGTCTTGCCATGTTTATAGCTATGACTCCCAGAAAGGATCGATACTGCTGATTTATTGCCGACATTAAGTTACATCAGGGATAATGGACCTCTCCAGTTTTATCTATGCCCCGCCCACCTCCAGTTAAGCTCCTCCCACACCTTCCCCGTGTTGGGATCGATCGATCTCTGAACTCCTTGAATATCAATTTCTAGCAAACTATGCAGGTAAGCTGTTGGATAATTTGAAACTAATTCGACTGGGTGCAGTCAGCAGCGCCCAGTCAAATTAGTTTCAAAATATTCGACAGCATGTTTATTAAATAGCAAAGACATAAAATTCGTACAACGTGTCGGGCTATTACGCGTTAAAAACGGGCTATATCGAGTCATTCATGACGTCATGACTATGACGTCGGCCTACACGTCACCTAGTTGATAATCACGTCATGTGATGGCTAGATAAACTGGAAATGTGAATTGGTATTTGCTACTATCCATAGCTTTTAACATATTCAGCATCTTTCATCTGAATGCTGTTGTAGTGTTGCAGTTGTTACTATTGCTGTTACTGATTTTGATGTTACTACCACTGGTGTTACTATTACTGTTGTCCTTGTCAGAGAAAATGTGCAATATCTTTATGAATGCAACATCATTCTGTCTGTAACGGTGTGCTATTGTAACATCTTTGAATTCAGCAATTTTGTTTTCGCAACAGCTTTGAATGCAACATTGTCGTGGATGCAACAGATTATTGGTTGCAAGAATTTTATGAATGTGATAACGTTATAGGCTAATTTAGCAACAGCTGTATTGACGCAGCAGCTATATCGGCTGGATAGCAACTGTTTATTGTGGCGCAACTGTTTCTATTTGTGGCAGTTTTTGTTTTCAACAGTATTATGAGCATGGCAGCCTTCTTGATACATCAATGTTGTGTTTATAACAGTTTTATGGTTGCAACAAACTTTCTCTCATTTAATCAATATTAAGACACATATTTGCTTTTTAAAGTGACATGTATGTATTTGCTTATTAGATTTGATGGCATTTCATCATTGGAACAGCAGATATAGCTTTTGCGGTCTGATTATTATGTTTAGTTTTATTACTGTTTATCATTACCTGACAGACTGAAGCGGGGGGGGGGGGGGGGGGGGGCACCAATATGGTGCATACGATACAGTGGATAGAACAGTTTAACTAATGATCTTTCTATGTATAAGATTTCCATGGTTGGGATCGATTTCTTTACTTTGACCCCCTGCATTTCTGGAATCAGAGTTTTTATGGTAGCTGTACTTGGAAGCTGTTGACCTTTTGTAACTAATGTAATAGGGGTATGTCGCTGCGAATAGTCCTATGGCAGCATCAACGCCCCGTCAAATTATTTTCAAAATATTCAACAGAATAGTAAAATCCCATCAAAGACATACAAGTTGTACACTTGACGGATTATTCCAGCTTCATGATGGCGTATTGTTTATCAATTATGATTGTGACAGCAGCCTACGTGTGACGTAATGGGGAAATCCATTTTAGCTGCTGGGAGCAATCGATCGCTGCACTTTCTGAATCTCGATTTCCAGAAAACTATACAGGCTAGCTGTTGAATATTTTGAAACTAAGTCTACTGGGTGCAGTCGCTGCCTGTGCACTATTAGGCGAGAAGATAGGGCTGGGGCAAGGTAGCATGTAAGCAGCACAGGAGAGGCCATTTGCAGGCCGTGAGAATACTGTTTTTGAAATTTTACCACTGGAATGCCTGGCTCGGTTATCGAGCCAGTCTTTCCAGTGGTACATTTTCAAAAATATCATTCACTTGGTCTGCAAGTGGACACCCCCACCCATGGCCATTGCACAGGCCGATTTTGGCCGGCCTCGTCATGAAAGGGTTCAAATTGGCTTGGATGCCCTTAGACTGTCAATTTTGGCAGAATTCGTCCAAATTTGATTTGTTTGTTACTCATAAGAGTGTGGATTGCAAGGCATTGTTTGTATTAGGCTCCGCCACTGGGGTGAGTTGGTGGACGTATTGTGGCAATAGAACAGCAAGGATGGTAGAATTCAATCAAATTAGGATGAGTGTTATTCATATCGTTGTGGATTGTTGGGCAGGGGTGGCGGGCAGTCGTGGGGTGGCAGGGTGGGTGGGTGGGTGGGTGGATGGATGGGTGATAATGGAGAATGGCAAAGTTGGCAAAAACCTTGGGATTTGCGATGTCGCCCCATCGACAACGCATTCTAGTTTATAAATACCTTTACATATATACACCTGTGCAAAAGTTAAGCACCAGCAAAAACAATAGAACGTAGAAACATGATGGTACAACTAGGCTGCCATACTTTTTGTCCCCGCGTTAGCTGACATAATTCCAAGTACGAAATGCACATGCATGCATGACTTCACGCCGCTTGATATCCGTGCGTGGCGGGAAACAGCACACGTGTTCAGTTATGTAAAAGTCCAGTTTGAGGTGTAGAACATTACATACAGATTTAGGCGACAAGATTAGGAATTTTGTGTTCATGACCGTGGTTTATTTGTACAGAGAGAATTAGCTCTTGATTGTGAACCGCTATGGCAAGACGAAGGTTAAGTGATCGTGTGAAATGGCAAATCATAGGCATGCATACCACTGGTATGTCATGCAGAGAGATTGGCAGACAGCTGAACATTAACCATACTGTAATCAGTCGTTTGATTGCAAAACATGGGCAAACTAACGAGGTTAAGGACATACCTAGATCTGGAAGACCGAAGAAGACTACTGCCCGTGATGATCGAGCCCTAGTACGCCTTGTTAGGAGATCTCCATTCACCAACAGCAGAGTGCTCAGCCAGCAATGGGAAACGCGCAATAGAGTGTCAATGTCTACCGTCAAAAGGAGAATGTATGCTGCTGGCATGAAAGCTAGGAGACCTGTCAGACGTCCTCTCCTCACTGCACACCACAAAGAGGAGCGTCTGAGGTGGTGCAACGAAAGAAGACACTGGAACATGAGATCCTGGAGACGGGTACACTGGTCCGATGAAAGTCGGTTCCTGCTTCATGCCACAGATGGTCGAACTCGTGTATGGAGGTCCAGACGCACGGCGTACGACCAACGTAACATCATGGAAGAAGTTCCATTTGGTGGAGGTTCCGTTATGATATGGGGGTGCATCTCATTTGATTGTAAGCTGGATCTGTTGACTGTACTTGGAACACTAAATGGACAAATATATCAAGATTCCATACTGGATAGAGTTGTGGTCCCTCATTTTGTAAATCATGCACCTGGAACCCACCCTATATTCATGGATGACAACGCCCAACCACATCGTGCTAGAGCTGTGCATGAATACCTGCGCCAGAATGCCATCGAAACCCTACCATGGCCAGCAAGGAGCCCTGACATGAACCCTATTGAGCATATCTGGGACATTCTGGGAAACATGGTGAGAAGGAGGGATCCTCCTGTGCAGAACCTACAGGAATTAACAGACGCACTCCATCTTGAATGGCAACGAATACCACAATGGCGTATCAGTCGGTTGGTGACCAGCATGAGACGTCGTGTCCAGGCCGTCATCCAGGCACAAGGTGGATATACCCGGTATTAATAATGACAGTCTCAAACTCGTGCACAGATGTTAAACTTCGTTTTCAGACACCATTAATGACAATCTAGCCACGTGTGTCAACTGTAGGGCAATAGTTGTCAGTTGTGTTAACGTAACCATATTCAGGCCTCGTTTTCAAGTTCAAACAAAAACATACAGTGTTTCCCCACCATCATAATCAGCATTCCTCTAGTTGCATTATTACCTCTTGCACTAAGATGGATGGGTACATAAATGTTTATGCTATTGCTTTCTTCATAGCACATGAATATACCCTCGCATGTGCATAAAAATAGGGTGGTGCTTAACTTTTGCACAGGTGTATAGTTGTTATCATAATTAACGTGGTTGCTTTGGGTATGTCAAAAAACCAGGTGGTTAGAAAGGGCATGGCTACATTATATCCCAGCAGAGGTCCATAAATCTTCATTGTCTGGTCGGCTCGTCTGCCTTGTCTCTGATTTGTGGGAGAGGCTAAAGAAGACCTCAAGGTGAATATTGGAAAGCGTGTGGGCCAATGTGTTGATGGTACAGTGAATATGTCTGGCATTAACAAGTGACTGGCCACACATGTAAAACGAATGACTCTCATTAGCAAACTATGTGCTGCGTGCATAGTAATTATTCGATAATTTCTTTTCCCTTTCCAGTAGCTGGATGAAAATGCTCATATCAAATAGCTTGGATATGTATGCATATAAAGTGGTTAAAGGCGCATAGTCAGGCACAGCGGATATAAAAGTAATATTTAAATCTTTAACTGTATCATGCCATATTTCGTATATTTATATGTTTTGAAACCATCTATGGCAGTCCTGCGTCTGTCGCTTATCCGTAATGGATTGTATTATTTTCTCATTTTAATTTCACTCCCGATATAATTCAACTAAACGCCTGAGGTCGCTGGGTTTTCCAGACACCCAATACATTGCGAAGTTAATAATACGTCATTGCGCATATCATGACTTCAACGTGGATACCAGAGAAAACAAACAGCGGAAACGTAAACTATAAACTCTGCCGAACAAATCGATTTATACAAAGGAAGAGAAAAAATTGCGACAGTTATGGGGAAATGGGCATATTTGACGGCACACTCAAGTCTCAATATTTAGCCATGTAATTATGTTCCTTTAACTTTGAAAATACATTGCACTAATAAGACGGAACATTCTGGCACGATGTATGGCTGCGTCTATACAGGCTTAAAGTGAGACAACGCCTGGAATAATTTTCAATACTCCAACTTTTCCATTTCTTATCAATTCGAACATTTTATCACAATTCTTGAAAATAGAAAGGAAATGCTACATGTATTTGGATGCAATTAGCATGGTACATGTCTATCTTCCACTTTTCGGAATGATTTCTGATTCTTTCCCTTCGTGGATAGGGGACAGGAAATGCTTTGTGAACGCCATTATATTACCGAATATGAGAAATATCAACCGCTAAGCAGCCGCTGTACTTTTGCTTGTACATTAGATGTGTTTGTATTGCAAGCTTATCCTACAATTTAAAAAGAGGCCCAATGACCTTGATCCTTAGCTGCCTAAAACCAATGTTCTAGAACACACATTATAGATCGATAGTATAGATCTATCATGAAAGAAAATAAATTTTGGCGTGCAAATGGGCTTAACGTAGTGCATCTAAATACCAAGCTTGATCCACATTGGGCTAATACTTTAAGAGATATTAAACAAAATCACTGGACCATGAATGCAGGTCACTGACCTAATTTCGATGTCCACTGATCTGGTCTGACATAGTACATTTAACCCTTTAAAGCCTAATTTTGGTAAAGAATATGAAAATATTTGCTTATTAAATGTCGATTTGCAGACGAAGAGAAGACTATTTTTGAAAGTTTACCACTGGAATGACTGGCTCGGATACCGAGCCAGGCATTCCAGTGGTAAGATTTCGAAAATTGTCTTCTCTTAGCCTGCAAATAGGCATTCCACAAGACCACTACAGAAGCCGGTTTTGGTCGGCCTCGTCATGAACGTGTTAAACAGAAAGTTCCATCCCCTCGGCCACATAGTTTTCAAAATATTGACAACAATCTCTAGACTGGATTTTACAATAATGGTCTTGAACAATCTTTAAGCGAAAACAGATGACATCAATGCTAATAATAGAAATTGATGACATACAGTCATACTTGTATTAAGACACAACACAGATGAGAATCAGAAAGTTGTCTCTTAAGACGGGTGGGCTCTTAATAGAGGTTTAAATGCATTGCTTAATTGGCTTTTAGAATTGAAGAAAGTGATCACTTAAGGCAGGTGGTCCCTTTATACATGTGGTCTTTATAATAGCATTGACTGTGCGCACTCATGTGAACACATGGCGTTAACTGGCCAAATTAGCAGCAGAGTATAGATATGGTGATTTGGTATTTATTTAGAAAAGAATTTGACTGAACAGCAAACAGATTTCAAAGTATTCAACAGTACAGATGTCAGAGCACACAATGCATATCTCAAACATTTAGGTAGCGGAGGAAAACCTTTAGGCAACTGAGTGTTTAACTTCTTTGGTAATAAAATCTGTTTGGTTAAATCAAAATGATGGTGGAAAAACTGTTTGTTATTCCCTTTATGACAGTGCCACTTTACTATTGTAAATATACTAAATAAAATAGCCAATGGATTATAACTCCGGTGGTTAAGGTTGTATTAGTTGCATTTTCTCAACATAGATATTAGATGCTGGCATTAGCAGTGTGACCAAGTTTTGTGTCAATCTGTTAAAAGATAATAAACCATGCTGAAAATGTTGATGGTCGATGGGCAGATAGACAGATGGATGGATGGACGGACGAACAGACAGCTGGATGACGGACGGGGGTAGGGGATAGAGGTATTCATCACTATAGAGCTGAGCTAAAAATTGTAATCAAGTTGTGGAAAAATGGAAAGGAATATTCAATCTATTATATGTTTGTATTTAACTGTCTGTTGACATATCAGATGTAACTATTTTTCTACATATAATGCTTTTCCCTTTAAAACTAGTTTCAAAATATTCAAAAGAATATTTATTGAAATTGAAATTCACCGAAGAGATACAAATCATACGCTTTCGTGAACGACCTCGTGAGGGACCTTGGTTATTTTGATTGTGACGTCAGATAACAAGTGGGTATTTTAAAATTATAACGTCAGATACTTGAGTGACAATTCGGATCCCTCCATTTCTCGCTGTCATAAAGCTGCAGGATCACTGCATTTGCAGCATATTATTTGTCAGCAATCTATGTTGCTCACTAACATTTTTCTGTTATGTTGGTGCACGTGATACCATGGTAACCTAACTCAAACACTCTTGTGTTAACTTAACTCTGTAATTGTCAAGATCGCCAAAACGAACTATGTAGTGGTCTTGAGGAATTTCCATTATTTCATCCAAGAGAATGTGACTTTTGAAAATGTACCAATGAAACGGTTACCGAGCCAGTCAGCCCAGTGGTAAATTTTCAAAAAATAGTCTTCTCTAAGCCGGCAAATAGAGACTATCTAAAAAAACCTATTTTTTCTGACGATTTTAATGGCTGCCGAAAAGACAGCACCTGTCTTGAGCAAATTCTATTTGCACAACAACAGAAAGTTTGTAACTTTTGTAAATTTTATTGTAAAATTTTTTATTATCTTGAAAAGTATTTACCATTACCGGGTTAATTGATATAAGTAGAACTTTGAGCGCTTTTTGAGGCGCTGTTGAAACAAGAAGTACATTGCCATCTAGTTTTGGGTCTTTCTCTTTAGGAATATTCGGATATCTTTTCTTACAGTACTTGAAGCGATACAGTAGACAAATGGATCTAAGACAGCATTTGCCCAGCCTAGTACCATGAGCATTTCGTGAATAATGTGGTGGCCAGGTATATAGGGGATTCCCCAATTAAAGTGTGAATAATGGTGCAGTACAGTCGGCAGAGTTACCAAATAGTATATGACTATGATTATGACCATGGCCCGTGGGTCGGCACTTCGTCGGCGGTCTTCTTGCGCAGCAAGAGATTTGCTTGTCGCTGAAGCACGAATGGATAGAACAATATTTTTCACACAGTGGACTAGCGGTATTAGAACAAACGGAATAAATATTGACAAAATACACCACCATGTGATCGTTTGTCTTATTTCCCGATCGGTACCGGTAATTTCACAAATGATCGTCGTTGTGTTGTGGTACGATACATGATGCCCTCTGTAGCTTCTCCAATAAAACGATGTTCCCACGAAGCAGATGAACCAGATGACTCCGCAGGCCGCCAAAACACGTTGCCACGTGACCTTTGCTCGCGCCCACAGTGGTTGACACAGTTGTGCATATCGCAAACACGCGAACAAAACTAAATGCCACACACTTGTAGAATAAAAAACCGCAACTAGATGAATCGAAGCTGGACAGAGGAACTCAGCGTTTGCTAGAAATATATATGGGTAAATAAGAGCCATGAATTCTACAGTAAGAAGGCACGTTCCAAGGTCACTTAACGCCAACGATGTGATTAGAGCAAACAATGGCAACTTGTAGCGGCCAGTCCGTAGCAGATAAATTATAAGTAACAGGTTCATAGCTACACCAATTAGAAATATTATTATTGGAATACCTTTGTAGAAGATAGGATCAATTCGCGACGCTGTGTCTATATATCTGACGAAAACGTCGTGATAAGGATTAACTTGTCTTCTAAGCCCCGGAATTAATAACTTGTTTCTTGACTCATGCACAGCGTCTGTTGAAATTACCGTACCGTTATCTGAAGCCATACTTTATTGCTACAGCTCAGTCACCACTTGCTAAAGCTTCAAATCAAATCTCTACCAGCAATGCTTAAATAGATCAATGTACGAGTACTGGACACCTTCAATGCCACTTTATCCAAAAAGAGTGTTCGGTTTCAATGCGCAGTCATTTCGGGAATTTTTGGCGCCAGCTGTAAATCTTTGCCTAGCTCTCCTCATAAATATAACCACAATGACTATTTATTTCTTGTTGTCATTTCTAATTATATATGTGTCCAAATACAATGTTTATCACAGCACATTCGAAGCATCCAAGATCTTATTAGAAAAGAAATTTAAGCAGCATTTGATCTTAAAAGAATGAAAGCTGCTTTGATGTTACACTGGATTTGGAAATGTGGGTCAATCGATCAGCTATTATTGGATGAACCACGTGATGGACATAACACGAGTGTATAGGTCCGTTAGAAATCCTTAACAATGTAACATTGGGAAGATGATTGTCGGCGGCTATCCATAATAGACGTACTCATTTCTAGCTATGTCCCATCCATTTCTATCCAAGCCCCATCCACTTTTACCTATGATTCACCCATTTCTAGCTAGGCCCACCCATTTTACCTATGCGTCACCCATTTCTAGCTAGGTCCAACCCATTTCTATCTAAGCACAGCCTATTTCTAGCTAGGCCCCACCCGTTCTAGCTATCCCCCGACCATTTCTAGTTATGCCGCCACCATTTCTCACACTCATTTCTAGCTAGGCCGCCACCATTTCTCACACTCATTTCTAGCTATGCCCCGCCCATTTCAATCTATGTACAACCCATTCTCGCTTTGACACGCCAATTTCTAGCTATGCACAACCCATTTATTGATATGGTTCCCCTATTTCTATCTTGGCACAACCCCTTTTTACCCTTGTCGCACACATTTCTAGCTATGTCCTACCATTTTCTAGCTATGCACAACCCATGTCTACCTATGTCCCACGCATTTCCAGCTATTCCCCACCCATTTCTAGCTATGTACAACCCATTTCTTGCTATGCCCCATCCATTCCTAGATATGCCCTACCCATTTCCAGCTAACTGTACAGGTAAGCCATTTTGAAACTAATTTGGCTTGGGCTGTCGCTTCCTATTCGTTTCAAAATACAGAATATGTATTAACTTGTAAATTCATCAAAGTCATACAATTCATACACTTTCGTGACAGACATCTCGATGTTTTTACTGACTTACATCATTTTCATTGTGACGTCAGCAAACAAGGGAAGTATTGTGTTTATTGTAGCTCGCGGGGGTACGTGCTGGTCTGCCATTACGTTCCCATTCATCGTGCCACAAATGCACGACATACGGGAGGGCTGGTTAGCTGAGGATCTCGGAGTTGCGGTTCCCGTATTGTGTCTCTCCCGAAGGTACAAATACCAACTCTGAAGGCTGGCGCAACACATTTGTTCTGGTGGGGCCGTGCATCCATTGCTGCTGAGATTGAACCACACCGTGTCGTCCTAACTGTTGGTGTCACCGGTATGATGATTCATATTAATCTAGACTACGGACAAGATGGTGATAATAATTAAACAGTCACAGAATTTATACCACAATACAAACAATTCTATACGTTTGACAGTGAATGAGCACAATAATACACAACATAGAGCCGGGCTGGTGTTCTTTCCACGTGGTTCCGCCGGAGGTACCACACAGATACTTGAATCCGCAGAGGTATTCTCGCAAGAGAGAGTTTCCTCAACGAAGTATAGCCCTAGCACACACGCACGCACGCACGCACGCACGCACGCACGCACGCACGCACGCACGCACTCACTCACTCACTCACGCACGCACGCACGCACGCACGCACGCACGCACGCACGCACGCACGCACGCACGCACGCACGCACGCACGCACGCACGCACGCACGCACACAGAAAATATTGTTGTTGCGAGAGTTAAGTGCCTCGCGCGGGTCTCCGTCACAGGAAAATGCCTTCAACACTGAAGTGGAGGAAAAGAGCTGGCAAAAAGGGCCACTCTTTTGTTCAACAGAAGATGCAAAGTGGTGAAAATCCCAGTGAAGCTACTGTTAAGGTGTTGCGCGCTGGTTTACGTGAAGACGGGATGAACGATTTCCGAAGAATTCCCAGGTCACCGTCTTATGTAGTTCCAAAGTTGCTGCATTGGTAGTTGCCGCTTTATTTATGCGGGCCTTCTGCTACATCCTAACCTACCATTTAGGTGTTAGTAACGAAAACAAGCTTTGGCCGCAAGTGGCAGGGATTGCTACCTAACTTTTAGATACGTTTATCCGCTGGGTATAGATGGTCAGCTTCCCGTAGGTCGCCCCGGATAGCATCTATCTCCATGGATAGCATGCGTACATGTCAGAGAACCAAGCTCCAAATCAAATAACGATCTGGCTACCTGGTTCCGTAACCACATATATAACATCGTTAGACGAGTTTCACAGTTCAGACAACCAAATTTAAACACTGACATAGCATGTGGGGATGGAGAGACGGATATCCGTCGCGAGTGTCCTTCCCGGGAGGATGTGCTGAGCTCCAATGCTTCATCCAGACACTGCAACGAATTGGATGGAGATCCGCATCTCGTCCATCACCGCGTGCTATGGAGCTAACATTTGACCTGTTGTTAGGGTTATTTTCCATGATGCCCAGAGATACACTGCAGGCCGGAATCACAACATATAAATTAATATTATTATTATTTCGCAGTACTTCCTAATTTGGCAGGGGAATCTACCTAATAAGTATCCGAAGACACGAGGAACGTGTATGTAAATCGGCACTTTAACTATCACCGCTCGGAAACCTCCGATAGTTTCCCAGGGTCGGATCCGGTCAACGTGTCGATTGGGAATATAGACAATTAAATAGCCATAAGGCTAGTGGATGCGCGGCAAGAGACACTAACTTACTATGTATACGAGGCCCTATAGGTCACTTGGCCAATTTTACACAACCTTGCCGGTGCGTGGGGCTACATTACCACAACAACCTGAATAGAGGCGTACACTATGCGTCTCCAACGAAGAAATTGTCCATAACTACTTTAAACCTATCTTATCGAGCTGAATATCTATGTTTAGTCGGTAAGATGTCAGGCTCAAACAATTAACGCATGATCAGCGACCTCAATGTAAAATTGATGCTGGCGGGAACAGTGATGCGGACATAATTATGCTGTATAGTATTTCCTAGCGTACTGCATTCTAGAGTTTTTATAAATAAACAAAACATATAAACTCAATGGATAATGAATATACTAATTATACAGTTTCACAGGTCACTAGACCTTACGATACGGCTAGTTGAAAGCACCAAAGTAAACAAGAATAATATTCACAGTAAAACAGAATTTATAATAATGCGGTCCTAGGATCGGTACGGTACCTATTAGTCATCAGTACCTTTACAGAAATAATTAGATGTTTTATAACTAAATGTACAATAGTATAGCTACTTGAGTACCTATTGGTCAGCGGCACGGAACAAGTTCACTAGTTACTGAAATTGAGGCGCTATTACACACATAGCGTGAGATGACGCGTTCCCAGGGCTGGAAAGATTTCCGCAGGAAGACATCCGCAGGCAGGTCATCCGCAGGCAGGTCTCCACAGGCGGGTCTCCACAGGTTGACTTCTCCAGACAGATAGGATATGGTACATTCTCAGGACATGTAACGGAACAGTTCTGGAATGCCCACTAGATAGACTTATAGCTGCTACATAATCACAGCAGACGTTATAAAGTTTTCAGTCAGGCAACGGAGATATGAAAGCTAAGAGTAACCCATTAACAGGGAGGGTTACTTATATAATGACAATGCATGTACAATCACTGGCATCATGGTGTGGGGTGCATTGCATAGCTCTTGCGGCACATCGGGCAAAGTTCACCCAGACTGGTCGAAAATTAATTGGTCACACACAACATGCAGTGCGGACGTTGAAGTCCACTTTTCAGCGTGGTTGGCAGATCCAGCGAGTCATCCACCAAGAATCACCATCGGCTCTACATTCCATAGGATTACATCCCGGGCCTGCATGGCCCGTCCATAGGAAGACTCCCTTAGGAAAGTTCGGATGTGGGAGTTATAACTTTTAATTTAGTTTATTACCCTCGGATGGTCGTCCGAGGGTGTACAAAAACGGCGGAAGCCGAGGACTCCTTACCACCACAGATGAGCTGAAATCCGAATGGCACCAGATGAAGTAGGAATCATCGTAGGTTTGCAGTTGCACACGTCTATTCCGATGGTCAAGTCGTCCTGCGCGGGCTGGCTTCCATGCTGGTGATGCTCCTGATTCTTGATTTTTCACCCCTTTTATACTCCTCGGGACGTCAAAGCTAGGGGCCTCAGCCATTCAGCGGCCGAGTACTAGCCAATCGGCGTGCTGCAGAGGTGGTAACGTAGTTATCACGTGTATAGAGTGCTCTCTATTCTGTTTAATATATATACGCCATTATGACGTCAAGGCAAGATTTTAAGTATAATTTAGCGGGGAGATTCGACGATAACTTGCCATTTCTGGACCGATTTTAAAACGATTAAAAGTACTGTGATCCTCGTCTCATTCTGGTCATGATAGGTACTTGGAACGACGAAAACGGTGCAATTTAAAGAAATTACGGGTACCGTCTCAGTACACTATACGTATGTACTCTCTCCCAATCTCGACACATGTTGTCAGGGAAGCTCTGACGCGCGCGCATGCGCACTACGCATTCTAACGGACTTTCTTAACGAAAACCTCTCCTATAGGGCGTATATACGCGTACTATCCTACCCAGGGGACGGGGGTGAGGGTGCGCTCAGAGCGAATCCAGTGCGGCTGTTCCGTACCCAGCTTAGCTGGAACGGCCCGGACCCGTCCGGTCGATCCGTGCTACATTATGATGTCATATACATGAGCGACAGATTGGTTTCATCTATCATACAATGCGTTGCACAGCACACACAACAGAACCAGATTAATGGCATAGCTATGTATTATTATATCAGTGTGAGGATATATATTAAGAGATGAATCCAATCTATTGATCATGACATCCTGATCAGCTACATCACATGTAGGCTGACATCATAATAAATTATGTGATTATGAATGACGTAATTAGGTCCATTGTAAACTCTTAATAGTCCGTCAAGACGGAGTGTATGTCTTTACTATTTAATAAACATTTTGGTGAATATTTTGATACGAACTTGACTTGGCGCTGTTGTGGCCATAGGCAGCAACAGCGCCCACTCAAATTAGTTTAATTTCAAAATATGCAACAACTTACCTGTATGCTTTTCTGGAAATTGAAATTCACGGAGTGCAGGGATCAATGGATACCAACGCGGGCAAACAGTGGGAGGAGCTTAACTAGAGATGGGCGGGTCATAGCTAAAAGTCGATTCATCCATTATAGAATGGTCTTTTTAAAATTCCTGTATGGTATATTAAATTGTTACTAATTGAAATGTAATCATCGACAGTCCATGCAAATGATACATGCAATGATGTGTTGTATGTTCATATTTAGTTTTCCTTAATTACCCGTGATCAAATTTTATTACAAATTAACCAAATAGTACACGACAGGCAGTTATATTAAAACATTAAATGCAGTACATTTAAAAGGGTCAAATCAACGCGTTCTGCACAGTGTGAACCATCAATATGATTACTACAATGTGATGGTTTATCACTAGTGCTTTTCTTGCTACCTCGCCGCAGCACTGCCATCTGTAAGAGAACATTCTACAAGATCAAACTCTCCAATCTCAATGATAGACATGCCACTAGAGATGGAGTATGCAGATGATGATTATCGACGAGGAAAAAGGTCTTCTTGATACACTACTTCCAATATCTGCAGAACAGCTCAAGGCTGCAAACCTCTTCGTGAATGAAGACAAAACAACGTTCACCCACGTATACCTCTCCGACACCACAGAAATCAGTGATGACGGCACAAACTCCACCCACGCCGTCACCCAATCGAGGCACCAAGAAATGGATGAAGAGAAAAATCGTGGGTTCCCTCACTTGCAGCTGTACCGACATTGAAATTCGCTGTTTAACACGAACTTACGCCTTCCCGTCCTATTGGGAGTTGTGGATCTGTGGCTTTGAAATCAAGATGCAGCTATATGATCCTACCTGTGTTTTCATAATGCTATGTAATTGCAACTGCTGTGTAGCTTCAAACTCCCTCTAGAACAAACTTGATGCATGTCATCGCAAATATCTGTGAGACATTACACATTATCGCTGGACATGCAGTTTGATATAAAATACAACCCTCTACAAGCGATGTAATACAAAGTGACTATCTGTGAGGGTAGCACAACACCGAGTGTCTATGTTCGGTTATATTCTTCGAATGTCAGAGAATACGCTTGCTCATAAAGTACTAGAACTTGCAGTCGTAGGTACCAACATGTATCAGGCACGCAAAGGCGGCCACAACATGGATTTGTTCAGTGTTTTGCGATCAGACCTCAAAGCACGTAATCTAGGACCACTAAAGACTAGAAAGAACGTAATCTAGGACCACTAACGACTAGAAAGAACGTAATCTAGGACCACTAAAGACTAGAAAGAGCGTAATCTAGGACCACTAAAAAGAACGTAATCTAGGACCACTAAAGAGTAGAAAGAGCGTACAGACACAGTGGAGAACGTTGACGAAAATCTGATTGCAGCTGAAAGAAATTCTTCAGCTGCAGAATATCGTCACTCGTCGTCGTCGTCGTCGTCGGCATCACCATCGCTTAAAAAGCTTAGATCTGCTTTCGGCTCATCTAATGTTAGCAGCCTTTTAAAGTGCTCAAAATGCGACTTATATTATATTAATTAACCCTTTAATGGTCAAGATTTGTTTAAAAAAGATTGTATTGTCCTTCAAATGGAGGCTGCCTTGGGCAGCTTGAATATTAAAAGGTAATGAAAATTCAAACCGTGACATAGCCGGTGTCCACTTGCATGCCTTTGAAACTTTATCACTGGAATAACTGCATCGGTAACCGAGCTAGTGATTCAAGTGGTAAATTTTCAATTTCTCTACTGTGATTGTTAGTGGCCACTGTTGGCGTGAAGTATTTCTATATTAATCAGGAGTTAACCGCTTGTGTTCATTCTCCAACATAATACACATCGTTAACACTTTAATGACTAAATTTCTTCGAAAATTTAAAATATTTACTTATTTAATGTCCATTTGCAGGCCAAGAGGAGACTATTTTTGAAATTTTACCACTGTAATGACTGGCTCTGTTACTCCTGGCATGTAAATGGACATTACTCAAAACCAATACAGAGGCCTGTTTTGGCCGGTTTCGTCACGAAAGGGTTAACATCTAGCACTATGTGAACGGCATATAGAATGATATTCTTGAACGCTTTTCTGAACGTTTTAAAGTTATAAATATACAGTTTTGTTGATTTCTTTTGACGCTTATTCTTTAACTGTCTGACTGCTGCAAGCCACTAGACAATAATTTCAATGGCCAATAACTCTCGAACTGCTGACTATTTTGAAAACAATTTGACTGACAGTTGCTTGTGGTCAAAGGTCAGCTCTAAACAACGTGCCGGGAGGAGGTCCAAACAATTAATAAACCCGGAAGCTGGAGGAGCGTAGATTTAGACAATCACTCATATAATGGAGGCCATAAGGTATATGGCCAATTTATACAACCTAGCCGGTGTGCGGTGTTACATATTCGCTACTCCCGGAAAAGCGACTTACACAAAATGTCTCCTATTAGTCCGGGAGCCAAATTGCTCTATGTGGTCAAAAATGAGATGTACCCTCAACTATTTGCTCCCTTTGTTTTGATGTTATTTTATGATAGATGCATCCATCCTGCATCATAATTGGTACGGTGTATAAAAATTTGAGCCGGCGAACATTCTCATTTTGAACAAAATGCATGTCACAAGGGCAATTATTTCTAGAAATCACGAATAGCAGTACATTTGGTCACTGATTCTTTAATATCCAGGATATAGATTTCGTATTAGGCAATATTAATTCTCAAATATCCACAATTAGCTTAGACATACAGAAACGTATAAGAGTGTCCGCGTTTATAAAATATCACCTATAGTGTGTTTAAAGTAGTAAAATAATGTCTCCATTTTGAGATTTTTTTAGCTATGTTTTAAGCAATAACATTGTTGATACTAGATCTAGGGATCTGAAATTCTCCCCCAAACTCCCCAGTTATATTGGTATAATTACAATCTAAACGAGTACCATTTTTTTCTTTTGCCTTTTTTGATATTGTAATAAAACCTACCCCTACCCCCAAACTTTTAAAAAATGACGTAAATTACAAAAAGTAGTGCATGTGCTACAAATAACATAATTACTTTACTGCTAACAAAATTATGAACTATTCACACAAAACAACAACAGGCAACATGGTTCTATACATATGAACTTTTTATCACACGATATACAGTCACACCTGTCTATAGTGACCACCATGTGGGCCTTCAATATGTGGTCGGTTTCCTTTACTGTCGAAATTAAAAAAAACCCCAGGTTCCTTCGCCGGCCAAAAGAACATATGGACACGGACATTTTCAATGCATATTTGCTTCCCAAAAGCATACTTTTGTAAATTCTCTACTTATTCAGACTGGTGCGACAAATAATTCAGTCAGTTTAATAGTAAACGTTAATTCCTGGCTGCCATGAATGGATGTTTCTCGGAACAGAGCTGAAACCATTTCTGGCTGGTTTGACCATTATTGCTTTTACTAGGTCATAACCTTACCAGCAAATAAACATATATGATGCAATGAACCTGTCTATTGTGACCACCTTCTTCATTTGAAAAAAAATACTGGTTCATTAAGCTATCTAGGATACAAATGATTTGCATAAATCAAATGGCCGTCTTTTATGGCTAATTCTTGAAGGCCTACATTGCCATCGTTATATAGCTACATGCTATACAGCGACGACAATGTAGGCCTTCAAGAGGTAGCCATAGAAGACAGACATGTGTCCATGGGTTTGATTGTATGTATGTTGATTACCTAATTCTGGCATATAAACATGTCTGTATGTTATTTTGCAGGTTTGCTGGTAATTGATGCTCCACTACTGTGCAACTAATCACGAAAACTGAACAATGGCAGAACTGTTACCTAGTCCGACGAAGAAAAAACGACCACAACATACAAATTACGAGCAGTGTATAAAGTGTATAAAGTGCCAAACAGTAAAAGATGAACCATTAAACAATGTGACACGTGCAAGCTATAATACTATTTTAACAGTTATAAAAGCAAAGAGCGATGGTATATCACGAAGACTAGAAATTGACATTCTTTCGAAATAACCCGAAATGGCATCGAACATGCCGTGCGACTTGGACTAGCATAACAAACATTGCACCTAATGAACCTGAATTAACATTTGAGAAAGCATGTCCAGTGACTAGAGCCTTGAGGCCCACATTTGACTATCACCATATGTGTGTGATATGTGGCAAAGTGAAGCTTTCTGGGAAGCGCAAACATCAAACTTTGAGTCGTGTTGAAACAGTATCAGTCCAAGAGACAATATATATTAATGCTATCGAGAAACTTGATCATTCAATACTTTTGCGTATTCAGGGCGATTGCGAACAGCCACTAGATATGGTGGCAAAGGAAGTTAGGTACCATAAACATTGCTATGACAGTTTGCGTCACAGTTCAAAGCCTCGTACTGATGTCAACCCATACAATGCCGCTTTTGATATTTTAATTGATGAAATAAGTGATAAAATACAAATGGGTAAACTATACCATATATCTACTCTGCGAGACATCTATCAGAATAGGCTTATTGACGCAGGCTTGGACAGCAACAAAGCTGAACAATATACTAATTACAGCCTTAAATTTCGATTACAGTCCCGTTTTGGTAATCAGATTGTGTTTATTCCACAGACCGGACCAGTATCAGACATCGTTTGTAATGCAGAGCTGTCAGCTGCAGAACTACTTAAAGCATGGCAGACCTTAAAACGTGATGTTGATGAGAACTATATCCCTGTAGAGACAGATGGTGATAGAGTGGGTGTAGATAGCTTAGACAGTGAAACAAAGCTTGCATTCAGAGTTGCACAGAAAGTTAAGGCAGACATGAAGGACCTTAAGGCTAAATTTCGTAGGGATAAGTCAGAACATTGGAACGTAACATTTGAACAAGCTTTAGAAATTGTGTCTGTCAGTTTGTATAACTTAATTGCTTTTCTGATTTCTGATGCTAGTTTTGATGAAACAGATAGCGCTGGTCGTGATCTCATTGATCGAGATATAGCTGCAAGATCTATTTCTCGTAGTACCCATGAAACTGTGCTAAATCTTGCTCAAGATATACTTTATGCTGCAACAGGTGTGCAGACTCCGCAGCATGTTGGCCTGGCTGTGCATGTGTACCATAAAACTAGGAGTAAGGAAGTGATAACAGTTTTAAACATACTGGGATTGTGCATCAGTTATGATGAGCTCCCGAGATTACTCACATCAGTTGCTATAGAAATTAATGAACAATCAGGTGATGACGATGTGTTTATTCCATCAAACATAGTACCTACACAGTTTACACAGTTTGCAATTGACAACCTTGATTTTTCCGAGTGCACACTAGATGGGTCAAGCATGCATGTGACTAATATGGTTATGTTCCAGAAATCCACACAGGAGAAGCTACATGGCGGTGCATTTGGTAATGTGCCTACAAATATTAGTCATAGACGTAGTTTGCAGGGAACATCCTGTGAACATTCACTCCAGTCATTAGTAAGCACTCGGAGATTCAAAACTTTGAAGCGCAAAATGACACCAGGAGTTGGTATTGACGTAAACAAATTACTAGAACAATATGTCAGCGAAATGCCCAATATAAACCTCTGTTGGAACCTTCTTTGTCTTTGCCCAACAAAACTTCTTGAGGTAGAAGTTGACTGTCCGAGTTGGAAGGCATTCCAGGAAACACTGACCGAGAAACAGATCCCTTTAACTTCTATCGGCTACTGTCCCTTTCTTCGTCAATCACCAACTAATGCAGATGTCGTAAGCCAAGCACTGAGGATATGTATGAGGACAAGTCAGAAGTTAGGGATTACTCATACAGTAGTGACACAAGATGAAGCCATCTATGAGATAAGTTATACGTTACGCAAGAATAATCCAGATGAGTATTCCGGCGTAATTCTATGACTTGGCGGGTTCCATCTTCTCATGAACTATCTTGGAGCAGTGGGAAAGATCATGCGTGGTAGTGGATTAAAGGAACTGTTTACCAATAGTAAGATATTAAAAGATGGCACAGCAGAAAAGGTGTTATCCGGTAAAGGATACTACCATGCAGTTAACTCGCATATGCGCGTCTACGAGGCATTGGTAGCCTTGAGATGGGAGGAATTTGAAGAGTGGGTCATAGAGCAGGGATTAGATCTCGATATTATGGCAGAAATCAGTGATGTGATGACGATTTTAGGCGATCAAATGGATAACAATGATTCTATGGCTTCCTTAACAGTACGTGACTTTGACAAATATCTAGATCATGTGAAAATGTTAATGAATCAGATGGATATGATGAAGCAGAATTCTAGTACTTGGATATTCTGGATGAACTATATAAGCATGATAGAAACTCTACCTTCATTCCTACACGCAGAACGTGCAGGAGTATGGCAAGAGCACCTATCTGCAACTACTCGAATGGCAGAGTATATTGCATCAGCAGACCACGTAAAATACATCAAAGCGGTTGTGTGCTATTTGGAGGAAATGAGAAACCTACCTATTCAGGCACCACATATTCAGGAGGAATTTGATTTAGGGCATTTCACAGTAAAGTGATCGACATGTGTATTTAATTCGATATGGACTGATATGGGTCTTGAATGTTCTCAGAATTGTGATGCAAAACGCAGACCTGGTCAGGCAGGGTTGCGAGGAGTTACTATGAACAGTTGTGTACAGGAAAAGTGGTTCCGGACCTTGCCATTTACTGCTGCCATCTCAAGTACGATGAAGGAAATGTTAAACATTCATGAGACAGACGGTTCGCATCATGACGACAATAGAGCAACTAAGAAAAGAGAGCGTGTAGCACGTGACCATGTAATTTCAACCATGAAAAATGGTGACATTATAAACCCTTTCACATATACTCGAACAGACCTTGTACGTATATCTGATGGCATGGTAGCAACAGAAAAAGTAGTAAATTACCTTATCAATGCTATAGCTCAAGTCAATCCTGTGACTAATTCCATATCATTGAGAAGTGGCAACAAATCCTTTCTGTTGACAGTTCTTAAAGAGAAATGTGGACTTAAAGAATGGCCGGAGACAATCGCGGATTCTACTAGCAAGACTGGTGTAATAACAGATACAATGTCATTGGTACGGACGCATAGGCCTTTTGACAATGAACTTAGTGAAAACTACGCTAAACGTATTCTAAAGAGTGTTATTCAAAGTGTGAAGTGTGATGAATACCATCTAGTGGCAGATAGATACGATGGCTTGTATGTTGAAGATGATTTATTAAGTGGTATTAGTTTAAAAACATCAAGCAGATGTAACGATCGGCGTGGAGAGACATCCAAGGAATATCAGATATGTATTGGACATTCTATTAAGCACTGGGATGACATTGTGTCAAACAGTAAGAGCAAGGCGTGTCTCCAGAAATTTTTGTTTGAACATTGGTCTAGTCAGCGCCAACTCATTCCTCAAGGATCAGCATTAACTCTAGGTGGTGGTTTTGATGACAGAACGAGTGTGAAAATTATTCGAGGCCAGTCTGAACTTGATTCATTGGAAGCAGTCACTGATGATGTTGACATGCTGAAGTTACTATCAAGTACCCAGGAAGAAACAGATACACGTGTGTTTTTACATATTGCAGCTTGTGTGCAGACTGGATGCTCCCGTGTTTTGCTACAAGCGTCAGATACTGATATCGTAGTCATTGCTCTTTATATGTATAAACGCCTTTCTCTGCGAGGATTAAAGGACCTTTACATACAAACCAAGGACTATTACATTCCTATTCACGAGATTATCACAGCGATTGATATAAACGATGCCATGATGCTCCCATTACTACATGCGTTAAGTGGGTGTGACACGACTAGCTTCTTCTATGGAAAGGGTAAACGGAGCTTTTTCAATATATCATCTCACTTCAAATCAGACCTTGCAAGCATTTGCTGTCAATTAGAAGAAGACGGTATCAGTGAACGCTTGCTACAACGCGCTACAACTGTCGCACAATCACTAACAATTGCGGTTTACCACTCAGATACATTTTCATGCCTTAACGAACTGAGACGACACTTGTATGCGAGAAAAAGGACACTACAGTTACTGCCTCCAACAGATGATGCGTTTCAGCAACACGTGTTACGAGCAGTGCTTCAAACCTATATTTGCGTTACAGCCATGCAAACACGCCCCTGTATTCCTTCTCCATGTAACTATGGGTGGATTTCCGTGGACAGTGGTGTCAAACCCATACTAATGACAGGACATGTGTTCCCATCGGCTATGCAAGGAAATCTCTTCTGTAATTGCAAGCAGATGTGTGCAAAGAACTGTCCGTGTGAACGTAAAAAAGTGCCTTAGGACACAGCATGTTCATGTAGAGGTGGTCTCAACAAATGCGCCCGCTTACGGCTTGATGATACAGACGATGATGATGAATAGAAATATATACAAAGATCAATGATAAGCATGGAAACAAATAACTATAATTGAATTCCTTCCGACTTTGACAGAATGAGTGCACATGAGGAGGGAGAATAGCTTTGCATCAGAGATTGATGCTGTTTCCTAGCTAAAAGTAATGTCCAATTCAATGCAACGTAATTACAGCTATGATAAGTTTATTTTATCAATAACCAATGCGCCAATAGGCTTTTCCTCTTCAGTTGCACTATCCTTATAAAATGCTTGGATATTTGTTTAAATATTTACATGTTCAGACTTTTGACAACAAAAGAGTTACAGTCCTGATAGTCTAGTGGGATAAAAGTAAGAATTGACGTGTGTACCATTGTTATTAGTGTTTACTCGTTTGATAGGCTTTTGTAGCACATTTACTTATTTGTCTTCTCTAATGTACAGTCCAACCTGTTTATAGCTACCACTTTCTTTTGGGCTCAAAAGACTGTGACCGTAGGTTCGTCTATCTTAAGAAGGCAACAGCTCTTGTTCAAAAAAATATTTAGCACAAAATATTAGCTGAACAAACCAACCACCTTGAACACATTTTGATGGACTTCATGGTGGTCGCTATAGACAGGTTTGATTGTGTAAGATATGATGTAAAGTATCTAAGTATATAAACATGATTCATATTGTCTCGTGTGGGAACAAATCATAATTTTGTTAACAGTTAAGCAATTTGTAGGACCGGAGATACTTTTTGTAATTTTCTGTCAGTTTCTATAATTTTGGGGGTAGGGGTACGTTTTATTAAAATATAAGAAAGGGCAATAGGAGAAAATGGGAGTGGCTTAGAGTTTTATTATCCCACTATAACTGGGAAGTTTTGGGGAAAATCTCAGATACCTAGATCAAGTATTAACAAAGTTGTCTCTTAAAACATAGCTGGAAAAATCTCAAAATGTAGGCATTTTTTCACTAATTTAACAAGGTTTATGGGATATTTTCTAAACGTGGAAACACTAATAAGTTCCTGCAACTTTATATTAATTGGGGTTATTATAGACATAATATTGCCAAGTATTAAATATATATCCTGGATATTAAAGAGTCAGTGACCAAATGTAATATTATTCGGTTTTCTTTAAATAATTGCCCTTGTGACATGCATTCTGTCCAAAACAAGAATGTTCGCCAGCTCAAATATTTATACACCGTCTCAATTATGATGCAGGATGGAGGTATCTATCATAAAAAACATCAAAACAAAGGGAGCAAGTTGTTGAGGGTAGACCTTATTTTTGCTGCCTGGCTCCCGGACTACATAGAGTAATCGCCCCTACTACTATAAACCTATCCTATTGACCTAGAATAGTCCAGGTTTAGTCGGTCGCATGTCATGTTCGCACAATGAGAACATGAACATCGACCTCAGTGAAAAATTGATGCTGTTTGGGAACAAGGTTGTGCGGTTGTTGTTGCTGGATTGTGTAGCCTAGCGAACTGCGGTTCCAATGTTTTTATACAAAATAAGCAAAAGATATAACTAGGATGGCGACTGCCATAACTTATTACATAACAGTAAAAGTAGAAGGTCACACGACCTTGACGGTGCTTATGGGCACAAAAATAAGAATAATATAAACATTATAATAATAAACTAGAACACATTTACTGAAGTAACTGTAAATCTGCGATGCCTGGATAGTAAGGAGTATTATAAGCCCTCTTCTCATATGATCATTGAACATGTCTGATGCTGATCTAATACAAAGTCTACGTGTTGTCACAGTTCAAAGATCCATAATTGAAATTCCCATACTTTTACACAGGGTATGGAAAAGCTGATTTCTTGAAAACCGATAGCCTTGGCCCTAAAGTATAAAATAATGTGTCCTTCTTTGCTGTAGTAAAATTTTGACTAAAATCAAGGAAAATACCATTAAATGTCAAATAAAGGAAAGATTAATGAATTAATGGCAAAGGGGATGCAATTCATGCAAAAAATTCATAATTTCTTTTTTGCCGTGAATTACCTCTTTTACCTGTTGAAGATGATGAAGTGCATGTAACATATGCCAAACATGAAAACTGGAAAGCTTTACTCGTGAATGACCTTGACCCCAACGGCGATATTAAAATTTTTATTGGAAAATTTTTAGAACTCTCAATGCTCTAGAATCTGGCCAGGTTTGAAGAGAATCGGAAGAAAACTATAGGAGATAACACTATTCGAATATTGTTCCCATAAGTTTACTATGGGGATATGTGGCACCCAAAAGCTGATTTTCTCGAAAACTGTTGGCCAGATCAACTTTAAATTTGATATCAAATCAAGTTGGCGACCAACTCATTTGGTCATTCTTTCACCGCGAGTTCATTTCTGCTATAAAAAAATTTGTGATCACTTTGACCCCAAAGGGTGCCCCTGGTCCTCATTTTCCCCCCAATTTTTTTTTTAATTTTTCATCCTGAGTTTATTTCTGCAAAAACGAAAACTTGTACTTTTGCCCAAAATCTTTTCATGGCGGACATTTTGAAAAAAATATTTTTTTCAAAACTAATCATCAGTGCCAACATCCTACCAAAGTGTGGGAGTGATCTGATCAAAACTAGTTGTAGTAGCACTTCAAACATCCATTTGAAATCCCCATACATTTCCTATGGGAGTTTTTCCATGCAGGAGACCCCAGGCCATTACCAACAACAATTAAAACAGCAGAAGTTGAGAAAGCACTTAGTGCCCTGAAAATTGACGTGCATCTGGACCTGATGGCATGAGCAATGAACTGTCCAAATATGCAAGTGACATTATCTCAAAACCCATCACGCCCCTAATCAATTCAGCTTTTATGCATCACTTTCCCATCGACGCTGTAGGCCAAGGCACTTGTATCGCACTACCCAAGCCCAAGAAGCTACCTGGGCCCCCAGCCAATCTGCGGCCCATTGTGTTCCTCAACAGCATATGGAAAATACTATCCAATGTTACACTATACCACATCCGAGACAAGATCGATTACTTCACTGGATCATGTCAAGTGGGTTCAAACGTGGACGCAGCTGCGCAGACATTGTATGGGCTCAACTCATGCTTGTGTCAGTAGACATGTCCAAACACTGTGACTTCCACAAAATGGGTATTGACATGCCACGAGCCTTCGACACAATTAAATGCTCAAAGATCCCAGATGTACTACGCCAGGCCAGTTGCAATGAAGATGAACTACGACTAGTGAGACTACTACTTGCAGACACCAAGCTGAGAGTACGAGTCAAGTCAGTGAAGTATGTAGAGTATGCGACATCAATCGGCTCCCCACAGAGAGATGGTCCATTTCCGGTGCTTGTCACCTGCCACCTTGCTGCTGCATTGAAATCTGTGCGGGAAAGGTCCACAAGACCAAACTCCCCAAACACCCCCTCCTCCCCCCAGTGTCAATACTGAGCATGCCTCTAGAGGTGGAATATGCCGACGATATGGACTTCATAGACGAGGAAAGGAAACCCCTTAACGAACAACTCACAATAGCTGCAAGCAAACTAAAAATTGAGACTCTGTTTATGAATGAATCCAAAACAGAGTTCACACACATATACCTATCGACAAAGCATGAAACTATTGAAAATGACGATCCACCTCGTGCCGGCGAACCATGGAGGAAAGGTAAAATCCTGGGCTCACTGCTTTTCAGTACTGCTGACATTTCTGCACGCTGCGTCATCGGGAATATAGCTTTCCAGTCCTTCTGGAAGCTATGGATTGGTAGATCAAAGATGCCCTTGATAAAGAGGCTACGTTTATACAATGCAACCTGCGTATCCTTGATGGTGTATAACTCTAACAGCTGGGCAACTCTAAAGGCAGCTCTAGACAAACTCGATGCCGGCCACCGCAAACACCTACCCACCATCACTGGACACCGATGGCCAGACAGCATAATTTCCAACGATGCACTATACAATATGTGTAATACGTCGCCGCTGTCTGCAAAAGTCGTCCAGCAAAGATGCTCCATGATTGGGCATGTGCTAAGGATGCCAGAAGAGACACCAGCACAGAGAGCCTTGGAATTCGCCCTACTCGGAGCCAGCAAATAAAAAGCCAAGAGACGACGTCATTGCATATATCTGCTAAGTGTGCTACGAGGTGACCTCAAGAAAGCAGGACTCAGTACACCCAAGTCAAGAATGGACCTGAGGAAGCTAAGGATTTTGGCTGAGGACAAGACACAGTGGGCAAAAGCGATGACGGACTGATTGCAGCTGTAAGATGTTTCTACTACTACAGCTGCAAAATACAGTAATCATACATACATCACTCGCCCCACATAATAGACGAGCTTACATCGGGGCCAAGAGGCCAATCAGCATGAAAGACCCCTTTGCGGTAGTAATGGCTTGGGTCACCTTGCTTTATTTTCTTTATTGCCCCTGGGTGATATCTTTCCAGGTGCGTGCAAAACCTTGTGATGCGGATGTGGTGGCTTGTACCCTAGAGATGACGAGTACCCAAAATTGAATGGAACCGCAGCAGATGTTAGGTATCTGATGTGCAGTTTGCAGTACTACACGGCTCGTCCTCTCATACCAGGTACCTCACCACAACCAGTCTCTCTCTCTCTCTGACTGCTTTCGAATCTAATTTTCCAGTGCACAGCTGGAACGCCACACCCAATCAGCGAGCGAGCTTCAGAGGCAGGGAAACGGGTCACGTGACGCGCTATCGTACCCATGCACTGAGAGTACAGTAATCATACATACTGTCCTACCCGGGGGGGGGGGGCGTGCTCGGAACGTACCCAGTCCGACCTATATTCCGTACACCCTCATGGCAAACTCTTCGATTTTTTGTGACGGCGATACGTCATTATGATTGTGACGTCAACTAGCATGTGCTGTATTTGATTATGACATAAGATACTTGAGTGACAGATTTGATCTCTATATTATATATAGATATAGTATTCTTAATAGTTATCTATATTATAAGATTGTCATGCCAATTAAAAGTAGAACAGGCTTTCCTTTATAAATGCTCATGATGGTGGTGGTGGTGGTGGTGGTGGTGTTAGTGGTGGTGATGATGATGATGATGGTGAGTGACCGTGAGTGGCTGCTGTACTACACTCTCAGACAGTGCCTCCGTATTACACAGTGTGTATAGTGTTGAATTCGATATTAGACTATATGTCCAGCGATGATTTGTAATAGCTCGCCGATGTTTGCGGCGACATGTATCAAGCTTGTTCACTAGTGCTTTCGGAGCTGCCTAGCTGTTGACATTGTATAGCATTATGGTAACACGTGTAGCATCATATAGTTGCATCCTAAGTTAATTGGACACTTTAGAGCCACGAATCTACAACTTCCAAAAGGACTGGAAGGCGAAATCACCAGTTACACATGGATTTCCAATGTCAGTAGAACTGCAGAGGAGGCAAGGTGTACCCAGATTCTGCTCTTCTTCAAATTATCAGTGTCTCAATTAAACTTTCCAGAGTATCCATCTATCAATCTGATATCGTATGACGTCATAATCAGATAAGCGGGGTGTATGATGACGAAATAATCATTTCGTTAAAAATAATTCTATATTGACCGTCTTTAACTCTTACTAGTCCGACACGTTGTACGAATTGTATGTCTCTACGATTTAATAAACGTGTTGTTGAATATTTTGAAGTTAAATTAGTTCCAAAATAGTCAATAGTTTGTGTGTATAGTTTGCTGGAAATTGATAGTCTGGGAGTTCAGCGATCGATCGATCCCAACACGACCGAGGTGTTTTTGGAACTCAGCTAGATATAGGCGGGGCATAGCTAAAATGGAAGGTTCATTGGGGTGGGGGACAGGTGCTGTGTCGGACAGGTATACGTGGGTGAACTATGCTTTGACTTCATTCAGGAAGGGTTTTGTAGCCGTGAGTTGTTCTGTAGCTATTTGAAGTAATGTATCAAGAAGACGTTTTTTCAACATCATGTGCATACTCTATGTCCAGTGGCATACTTATCATTGAAAAGAAAGTGTGATATTTGGTAGCGCGTTCGAGAACAGATGGTAGTGCAGCGGTGACGTAGCAAGTGAAAAGCACTGGTGATAAACATCAACTTGTGGTGATCCTAATTATAATTCAAACTATGCAGAAAGCGCTTTATAAATGCATTGCATTTGATATGACTGCTTTGCGTGTACTGTTCTGCGAATATTTTAATATTTTTAATACTTGTTCCGTGTAATATTAAAAAACTTACATAAACCTGCAACAAACTATTGTTTCGCCTTATGAAATGGTTGTATCGTTTGTACGGACTTTCGCTGATTGAATTTCAATTATTAGTGTGTATGTAAGCTGTTGCCTATGGCAGCATCAGCGCCCTGTCAAATTAGCTTCAAACTATTGAACAGAATGTTTATTAAATAATAAAGACATACAATTCGTATAACCTGATGTACTATTAAGCGTTTATGATGGACTTAATTAAGTGATCCATGACGTAATTGAATATGACGTGAGCCTACCCGCGACCTAGTTGATTATGCCGTCATATAATTGATCAATAGATTGGATTCATCTGTTACCATATGTCCTAACACCCGGTATAATAATACATAGCTATGCCATTAATCTGGCTATGTCGTGTGTGCAGCTCTTTGCATAATAGAGGGAACCGATATGTTGCTCATGTATATGACACCATAATCAAAATACTTTCCTTGTTTGCTGATGTCACAATCAAAATAACGGAAGTCCATAAAAAACGTCACTTCCGGAAATGTATGTCTTACGTGAATTTCTAACGTTGGTAAAAACTACCTCTGCAGTGATTTTGAGAAATCCCCATTTGCGGGCTAAGAGAAGAATATTTTAGAAAATTTACCACTTGAATGACTGGCTCGGTAACCGAGCCTGTTATTCCAGTAGTAAAATTTAAAAAAATACTCTTCTTGGTCTGTAATTGGACACAGAATAAGCAGAAATCTGACTTCTCTTAACCGTTGCACGTTTATGAATGCCCATTTGAAATTTGCGTTATTAATTTACAAAAATACTCTTTTTGGCTCCAAAAATCAAGACTTCCTTGAAAGGTATTGGCAATTAAATGGTTATTAATTGAAATAAATAGTAATATTTTGAGCGCTTTAATGCGCGGTTGACGCAAGATGGGTTAATAAATATTCTGTTGGATATTTTGAAACAAATAAGAAGCGACAGCCCAAGTCGAATTACATTCAATATACGCCTTACCTGTATTGTTATCCTGAAGCAACTCTGGAACTTCACGTTTTCAAGTGTCAAATCGATGCCAAAATCAAAAGTGGGTGTAGCTTAGCTAGAAATGGCCGTGTCATAGCTCGTAGCTGTTTCCCAGTCGGTATAAACATCCAACCTCAGACTAGGTCGTCATTGGACTAATCAAGAATACTAGGCCTATAACTGACACTTTTATTTAAAGTAACATAATATGAATAAAATTGTGAAAGTCATTTGAAATGCCACATCCTTCTATTTGTAGTAATATTTTCAAATCACATTTTGTCTACGCTGTTTGTTTTTCTGTGGTTTGTTGTCTCAGTAAGTATAATATTTGAGAAAGATGGGCAAATATGTTACCTGTGACGAGTCTTTGCTTGATGGAGAGACTACACAATAGACGAACCCAATTTGTCACTCATGTAATCAAATACGTCATATGTAGGCTGTCGTCATAATCATAATTGACAGAAATAGTCCGCCATGATCCTGGATGCCAGTAATCTTTTGATGCGTAATAAATGACGTAACTAAGTCCGTCATGAACCTGGAATAATCCGTCAGTTGTATGAATTGTATGTCTTTATTATTTGAGAAACATTGTGTTGAGTATTTTAAACCTAATTTGACTGGGTGCTGTTGATGTCATAAGCAGCGACAGCCCACAGTGAAATTAGTTTTAAAATATTCAACAGGTTAGCTGTATATTTACCATAAAATTTGTATTCTGGGAAATTGGGATTCAAAGTATATAAATCGATCCCATCACGCGCTACGTATGGGCAGAGCTTAGCTAGAGATGGGTGTGACATAGCTAACAGCTGATTCATCCATTGAGTTGGTGCGTCCGCGTGTATCTGGATGGTTAGGGTCTAGCATATTGAAGACTTCTGATCTTCGGGTCCTTGTGAATTAATTCTCTTCCCGCTTCGGCAAGACTTGTATGTAAGGTTGCAGCGACAACCTGTCTTAGCGAGGATGAAAGAGAGTGATACGAGCTCGCCTCGTCTAAAGATGTACTTGACGATATTTGTTTTCGTATCTGGGCCTGATCTGACTGGACCAACAAGATTCGATGATTCGGCACGGCGTTTCTCCGTGCAATTCAGAGCTGACTATGAACACAATAACCAAACTATTGCCTTGAGTAATATACAGGGTGATGAGTTTTATTAACTTTACAATTAATCTACGAAGTGGGTAACTTTTACTGTTACCAGTTTACGACAAATACTCAACTTATTTTAATGTTTCCTATTCTTTCTCAACGAACTAGTTTTACTCCCAGCTACTCTGGTTTGCTATACTATTCAAGCTGGCTCTTGCTTACTGAAAACACATTCAGCGAGAACTTTGCTACAAGGTACGAGGCGGACCGGACTCCCGATTAAAAGTTAAAGTCCCCCTTTTATACTACTTCAGTTCCTATACTCCCTCCATCTTGGTTTCGCACCGCCGGAGGCTGCTCTGATTCTCATTGGATTATGACATCATTTTGACCAATCAAAACCCCGACCCTCCCTCCCCGGGAGGGTGCTTTCTTCCTAGCACTTGCGGTTTGGCTGGTTCTTGAGTGATGGGATCTGTCGTTCCCCTAACTTTATTTTAGAATTCCAGCTGCCCTCCATGACAGAATAACGTATACTTCTTTGATAACAAGTTTCGATTTGTGTACCTAACGCCTAAGAATCTGTCAGAATGATGAATGCTTGCTTGATAGCAAGTTTCGATTTGTTTATCTCCCATGTCAGAATGACGGATGCTTGTTTGATGGCAAGTTTCGATTCGTATATTTCCCATGTCAGTATGACGGATGCTTGTTTGATAGCAAGTTCCGTTTTGTGTACCTAACGCCTACCATTGCCTATTAGTCGACAGTCGTTCGCTTGTAGGATGCTAAAGTTATCGGTAAACAAGTTACCATTCCTCTTAGCCTGACTGATTACTTTTCGGCTTATCTTCTCAAGCTTTCCTGAGAATACAGATTCCAGCCTGGTGCCAACCATTCTGCCAATTTGATAATGTATACATACCCTGATAATGTATACATATCCAGCGCTGTATACATTCTCTGATGATGTATACATTCCTCTTACAAGGACGCTATAGACGGTGGCTTATTTGGTCCCATGCCCCGTGAGAACACAGATTGCTACGTAACTAACCAAGTCTGTTTGTCCTATCCAATCTCTTTGATTGATTCCCACATGGTGCTAACCATACTCGACTCACTATCTGCGAAGCTGTACTTGCGCACTAGCTGGTGCCAGTGCTGATAATATATTTCCAAATAATAAGATGCTGGTAATGCATCTAAGTATAGATGATGATCAGTGCTAGTAACGTTCGGTACATCTTAATATACATGGTGACATAGTCTATTAGCTCACCTGATATTCATACATGAATCGTGCACGGGCTTACTCCTCGTACATATAAGATGTCCAGCGGGGTCATGACCTCCCCACAAGACAGTCCCATATCTACACATGCCCCTCAACCGAAGTTAATTAGCCGTCTCTGAAGGCCTACAGAGATTGATAATTAACTCGTTGTGCACTATCAACAACCTAAACACGTCTTAACAGAGTCCTTCAGACTATGTCACACATACGACTACATCATATCTTAAATCCTTCAATGTTAACTAAACATGTCCGGGTAACGGAATATCATGCGCAATTGACCGTCCCCGGAAACATAGGAAAACAGCATAATCCTATACATAGTACGAACTTGTCCGGGTAGTGGAATATCATGCGTAAATGACCATCCCCGGAAACACATTAATAGCATCATTAATGCCCTCGTAATTCAAGGTGCAGCAATTAACAATATAACCCTATACACGGTAAATGCAATGAAGTCAGTATATAATAACCTTAATCCTACTGTGCGAATAATCATTAATGGTCATACAATAGTTCCTATATCAAGTAATAAAATAATCACCAAATAGTGTTCCAGTAACAGCATATAAGGTTCATACCAAAATGTCATGTTGATGATATCTCCATACAGTCCATGTTTGTGTTAGGATTGTCAATGTTGACGTATTCTGCCATCTCAGTCCAGTCGGCAGCCGTCGGGTCGATCTCAGTCCGTGCAGTAGCATTAGGCGACGACCCGGCTACCATACTCAGCGGCTCCGGTAGTGCTGCAGGTCTCCGGGGCTGCTGGGCCTGAACCGGTGGCACACAGATATGAATATTGGCATGATTGTTATCACTGCTATGGGCCGCACGTGGCTTGCAACTTATCCAAGTCCACATGCGTGACAATACGCCACATTTATATAATATAATCACTATAATAAGCACAACGACGAAGGAGCCAGCCGAATACGACACAAAAGAGCGTACCCCAATGCCATCGACCATCACTGGGTCGATCGCGAATAATGGTGCTAGCGGAACGTACTTAGATTTTTGTAAATGGTTCCATGGTTGCATTTTCAAATGATTCACAATCATGGACTGTGTAAGAACTCCGGTCACGTCCAAATGGGGCATCTCAATGGCCAGGCTAATCCGAGCGTACGTCCGACTGTAAGACGCAACAGGCTCGAATCGCCAGCCCTTCCCGCTATAACCCCATTCGCCAGACATTAATGCATTCACTCCATTGCTCACCACACACCGGTCGGTCAGTCGTCCGTCGCAGTGTATATCCATTGTTTCACCGAACGTTTGCAACACTACGCCTATCTTCTTATCGGCAAACAATTTGCTAGATGTTTCCTTTGATTCGGAGAGCTGAATATTACAAGCACTGTCGGTCGTATTGGTTAACAGGCTTACAACGCATGGAACGTGGGTCTTGTCGACCCGTAGTGGACCATGACACACCCGGGGCTCCTCCCCACGACATTCGGATGGCGTGAAGTACCACCCAGTTTTGGTGTCAAGACCGATGCTGGTCCGCGCAATCAGTACTTGCATGTAGTATCCCCTCGCAATTAGCGGTTCCGGCCACGCATGCAACCCGTATTCGATATATTCGCCCCCGTCAATTAGCGGTAACGTCGCTACGTAATGGAGTCGTGAGTCGTCTTTCCATAACGGATACACGACCACGTTGCGGTAGTACCACTGATATGGACGTATCAGTTGATTTCCTATACTAACTTGTTTGGCCACAGAATTGAGGTCAGCAGGACTGAATAATTCTTCCGTTAGTTTACCTAACTCTAGGGATGCCGTTTGTCTATGAAACTGTGCTGCTGCCTTCTGGTAGCTATTCATTACACTTTCGGCAGAGTCAATAACGTGTCCAAGTCGCACTAATGCGTATAAGTCGGCATGTCGGGCGGTGTGCACCTTAAATGCATCGCTCACGTTTCTAGTTAATTCCACTAGGCCGGAGGTAATTTCGTTGATACGGTCAACGTTGGTATTGATCCCTACGAATGCCAGTTTCACATGGGACGCTAGTTCGTTGGAGAAATGTACCAGACGATTCATGTCCCTCAAAGCAATTTTGACTACCTTTTTAATCGCATCTATATCACCAGAGGTAGCGGTACCGAATAGGGACGAGGCTATGTCCCCGACAAAGTTGAATAAGCCACGTTTGCGTCGTATACTGTCCCTACTCACCATATTTTGTTGTGTCTTAACAGCGATCTTCCTAATATTGTTAACACGATGTTGCAAACCGAAAATGTCTTGAATGCTTAATGAAGTCTTTCGGCCGACGTTCGCAATAAGAGCACGAAATTGTGCTAACCATTCAAGAAATTTGGCGGGCAAATAAGGGTGGTCGATAGACACCACCACAGTTCATTCAGCTCGGATAACGGATATATCCTCGGGTTTATTTATCATTACCCCGTTTGGTAATCTATGTACACTAGACTTTTTACACATTCCACTTACTAAACCCACCATGGCTACTACCACACTAAATCGTAAAATATACATGATTCCACGTTCTGCGATGCTTACTGGTACAATCATAGACAGAAGGATAGCTAGCGGCGGCTACCTCGCCTTATAACTGCCTCTATACGATCGATGAAGTCATCGTACAGGGAGCGGCTGAATGCGCCAATCCTGAGCCGCTTGCTGTCAAACTCGACTTCCTGTGCATGACTGCGCTTGCGCATAAAGTAACGAGGCGTTGGCAGCGTTTCCATCGGTTCCGGCACACTCTCGGGTACCTCCTCCGAGCTGTCCATCACCACCGGCTGAGGAGTCACGTTAGTTTCCATTGGTGACTCATGGTTTCGAGTCTCACTCGTATCTGGTTGACTGATGTTATTATCAACCATCCTACACCTCTTGCTCACCCCTGGCTCGTTGTCAGAAGCTGGTCGCTTCCTACGAGCTCTCTTACCAAGGGTCGCCTTAGGGTCGGATTCTGGCCCATCTTCGGACCTTGGGAGCATCGTCTCCCTTGGATGATGGCTATCTTTCGTACCCTATGCAGGGTTACGAACAGGGCGTGGCCGTACCTTGTCCCAGCACATTTCTGAGTCGACTACACATAACTTAGATATATTCAGTACGCGCACCTTCCCAGACCTTTGATGCCGGACGTGAGCCACTGGCCCATTGATCTTAAAGATCTCATATTCGGGGTCACTGTGAGGTCAACTTCATGCGTTCCTCCGCCTTTACGACCACCGAATCACCCACCTTAAATACACCTGCGTTTGCACGATCTGCTCACGGTGGACCTCACGAGAGCTAGCCATCTCCATACGAGCGCGCAGTAGGGCATTGTTAAGACAGGTCAGTCTTTCACCCAGATCCTGCGACGCGTCTACTGGAATAGCAAACGGCAGTCTCGGCCATCGACCGTATGTCAGATAAAATGGCGTATATAATGTCGTGGAATGACGAGTACTGCGATATGCAGTTAACGCCGCACCCAATTCATCCTCCCACGTACGAGAAGCATTGTTAACCCCTTTCTGGATTAATTCCTTAAGGGTCCGATTGAACCTCTCGGTACGCCCATTGGTTTGTGGGTGGTAGGGACTCGATCTTCTATGGTCGATCCCATGTTCTCTAAACCGCTCTTCTAGCGATTTAGAACAAAATTCCTTCCCTTGATCCGTTATCACGATCTCAGGGACACCATGACGAGCGACGTGCTCGTTGAAGAACTTGTCTTCAACATTTTGAGACGTCTTTGCTGAAATCGGATATGCCTCTGCCCACGCAGAACAGTGATCGATCATCGTCATGATATACACATTACCTTAACTCAATTCCAACAGTGGACCTATCAAATCCATGCCGACTATCTGACTCGGATAATTGGCCATGGGCATATCACTGTACCGCGGTCGAGTAGTGACAGGTCGGTTGACCTGGCACATCGTACACGTCTCTAGCATACGTATCATGTCTTTCCTCAAAGACGTCCACACAAACGAGTCTCTTACCATACCAATGGTCTTTCTCAAACCTTGGTGACCAGCTCATTCATGAGCTTTCCGGAGCACTTTCTCACGGAACAGGGTAGTTAAGACAATTCGGGGGGTACTCAGCGTCCAACGCTGAAGGTGTAATTAACGAATATAAAATACCGTTCTTGACCATATACTCCTCCGGAGTGTTCTTGAACAACTCCGGGTATTCCCTGGTCTGCCCGGCACACAACTCGTCGTAGGGAATGTCGAATACCTCGAGAGGGACATGCGGCAATGCACCCTCGTCTACATCCGGTATGACAAAATCGCCTGTGTCTAAGGTGGCGATCTCCACTGGATGACGCAACCTGGACAACATGTCCGCTCGAATATTCTTCGAGCCTTGGATGTATTCAATCTTACATCCGTACTCGGCAATCAGCACCGCCCAGCGCTGCACTTTCGTGTTCTTAACTTCTCCCACAAACAAACTCTTTAGGGGTTTGTGGTCAGTATACACGGTGAACTGCGCACCAAATAGATAAGGTCTAAGCTTCTTCAATGTATATATCACAGCATAAGCTTCCTTTTCTATTACGGGCCAGTTTAGCTGACTGTCCTTCAGGGTCGAGCTTACGTACTGTATCACTCGTTCTATACCCTTATCATCTACCTGTACCAATATCGCACCTATAGCATAGCTAGACGCATCGGTATAAAGCTTATACGGAGCATTTAAATTCGGATAGGCGAGAACCGTCTCACTACACAGCAAGTTTTGTAATTTCTTAAACGCTTGCTGTTCCTCCTTACCCCATTCAAAACGTTTATATTTCTTAGTCAATTCTATCAAAGGCTTAACAATTTCGGCATAGCCTTGCACACAAGAGCGGTAATAACCCGTAGCTCCAAGGAAACTTCTCACCTCACCCACATCGCGTGGCGGTGACATTTCTCTTATGACCTTGACCTTCTGAACCTGAGGAGCCACTCCTTGTGCAGAAATACGATACCACAACAAGTCCACAGACTCGCGGGAAAACTCGCATTTCTGTTTCTTAACCTGTAAATTGTATTCTCGAATCCTACGCATAACCTTACGCAAATGTTGTGCATGCTCAGCCGGATTTCTCGAATATACGACTACATCATCGACAAAAACATGCAAATATTTTCCCACGAATTCTCGGAAAATATCTTTCATTGCCCTCTGAAATACGGCACCTGAGTTGCAAAAACCAAAAGGCATCCGAACAAAGTCGAACAAACCTTCACTGCATACGAACGCTGTTTTCTCTATGTCTTGGCTGTCCATTGGTATTTGCCAATAGCCAGACTTCAAGTCCATAGTCGAAAACATCGTTGCGCCGTGCATCGAGTAAAAAATATCTGTTATATTCGGTAATGGATAACTGTCTTTGTGACATACAGAATTCAACTTCCTGTAGTCAACACAAAATCTCGTGTCCCCATCCTTCTTGGGCATTAACGTAATGGGCGACGCCCAGGGTGACGATGACGGTCTTATGACGCCCGCTGCCAGCATTTCAGCCACTTGATTCTTGACTATATACTGCTTGGCAAGCGGTAGACAGTAGGCTTTCTGCCTTATAGGAAACGCATCTCCTGTTGGTACCGTACACTTCACTTTGGGGACCAATCCTAAAGTGTTTTGACGAGCCGTATCAAAGTTATCCGCAAAGTCCTCAAGCACTTTGTCGATAGCTTTATATCCGGTCGTTTCTTTACAACTCCCATACACATAATTCGTATGTTCCCTATAGGGATATTCAAAGGGATATACCTGGCCAAACCATACTACTACTTTGGCCTGATAGTCAATCTTTGTATTTCCCAAGTGCAAAGCGTCCACCCCAAGCAAATATTCATGTCTCATTCTCGCTATTACCGTACTCGGAATAGGACGGGCGTTACTGAATTTTACCTGGGTCTCCCCCAAAAGTTTTATTGGGGAACCATTTACTGCCAAGAGCGTCTTCACCCTTTTTAATGGCCTAGCATTCAACATGCTACGCCATATATCCTTGCGAATCAAGGATGTGCTAGCACCAGTATCCACTAAGGCATGCAGGTACTTACCCTGATCCGATGGACCGTTTTTATCCAATCTTAGACGGATTAGAAACCGCTCGGTCGGTATGCTTACCAACGGTCTCCTCCGTCCTTGTTTAACGAAGGGCTCCTTCGTCCACTGACAATTTCCGCGTAACTGTCTTGACGGGAGGATGAGTCCTGTCCGACACCGTATGAATAACGGCCATGCTCATCCGTCCCTTCACCGGTCAGCACGAATCCGTCACGATCGACATATTCGTCACGGTCACGTCTAGCATTGTTCATGTCTTTCCGGAGGTTTCGCGAGCAGTCACGGGGTGTTATGTTTTTCTCCTGCTGCCGTCGGTCGACGACGCCGACGTCCATGTCGTCGGTGCGTGGTCGCTTGATGGCCCTTCGTGCGGGTGGGCTCTGTTGCTGGCCCCAGGCGGAACCATTCTGCGGTGGACCTCTCGACAGGCAGTCCCTCACGTAGTGGCCGTCTTTGCCCCCACCCCCCCGAAACATTTTATCGTTACGGCAGGAGTCGTCTGCCGACTCATGTACGCCCCAAAACAATTCTGGGCCATGTGTCCTTCACTTCCGCAACTAAAACATGTCACGGGCGGTGGTCTTCGCGGTTGCTTGGGATGCGGGGCAGGCTTCCGGGCGACTTCCTCTCGCGGCTGCATTGCCTGACGGCAGTCGCTTTTGTAGTGGCCTACCCGGCCACAGTTATAGCAGGTAACGTTTTGTAAGTCTTTCGCTGCCCTGACTGGTCTGGGTGACGGTGGCGTACGTGGTTTTGCCGGCAGTGGGGTTCTCTTCTCGGGTTTGGCGGCCCTAGTCGCCAGCTGCTGCTCTCTTAGCTGTAGGTCGCTTACCAGCCCACACAATTGTTCAACCATTCTGCTCTGTTGAGCAATCTGTCTCTTCAACGTGCTGACCACGCTCCAGATCTGCTTTTCCTCCCCAGGATCCACCATGTTTACTTCCATGCTCTCCTCCCGTCGTTCATCGATTTTCATGGCTCGTAGCAGGTCATCACATGTAGCCTCCTCCTCTGAAATTTCGATCGCCCAGTCCAAGGTGGTAGCCTTCTTTCGTACGATTCGCTTGCTAAGGCGATGGTCAGATAGACCCTTGAGATATATTCCCAGCACTGTCCGACGGTTGTCGGCGTTCTCAGCTGGGTAAGCGCGTGTGCTCATCTCCCGGAATCGTCGGTTGAAGGTTATGACCGTCTCGTTCCTGCGCTGTCGTACGCCCTCTAGATCGTACTTAATGCGTTCGCCCTCGTTGGCCGATACAAAGTTCACGGTGATGTACTCGTAGAATTCGTCGAACGTGACGTCTTCTCGAACCTTGCCTACCAAGAACCCATCAATGGCTCTTGATAGCTGGCCGCGTGCCGCTCGGGTGATGACGTAGGCTGGTATACCCTCTAGTCTCCCCTCGTTTGCGACCCACGCTCTTCGTGTTTCATCCAAAAATGTTCGTACCTCTTCTGGTACCACTCCGTCGCAGGGCTGAATGCGGTAAATCGTGTCCTGGATCTCCCTCCGGTACACCCGCTCGGCTTCCCGACGGTTGCTGCTTTCTATAATGGCCCCTGCCATCGCTATGCCCATCGTTTGCATAGCGGCGATGGTTTCAGGTCGAAGCTGGTGTGCTACCGGTATTTCTATGGGTGGCATAGTTGGGTCAGCTGTTCTCTTGGATCCGGTCGCCATTCTTTGGTTACTGGTAATGTAACGCGATGATGACTCTCTGCAACCGGGGTTGCTCTGGGCAAACTACCTCGGTAGTTACCTCCACGGTGGACCCCGCGCGACACTCGCGATGTTGGGTGATTCTGGTACTGTCTGATAATTTTGCTGCGTCTAAGAACGCTCGTACACGGTCAGTGACGTCGATCAGTACTATTGCCGAATTAGTGAGCGGCGTTTCTGGTTGGGCCATATACTATTACTCACGGTGAATACTCTGAATCCTGGCAGACTGAAGCCAATGAAGATTTCTGATCTTCGGGTCCTTGTGAATTAATTCTCTTCCCGCTTCGGCAAGACTTGTATGTAAGGTTGCTGCGACAACCTGTCTTACCGAGGATGAAAGAGAGTGATACGAGCTCACCTCGTCTACAGATGTACTTGACGATATTTGTTTTCGTATCTGGGCCTGATCTGACTGGACCAACAAGATTCGATGATTCGGCACGGCGTTTCTCCATGCAATTCAGAGCTGACTATGAACACAATAACCAAACTATTGCCTTGAGTAATATACAAGGTGATGAGTTTTATTAACTTTACAATTAATCTACGAAGTGGGTAACTTTTACTGTTACCAGTTTACGACAAATACTCAACTTATTTTAATGTTTCCTATTCTTGCTCAACGAACTAGTATTACTCCCAGCTACTCTGGTTTGCTATACTATTCAAGCTGGCTCTTGCTTACTGAAAACACATTCAGCCAGAACTTTGTTACAAGGTACGAGGCGGACTGGACTCCCGATTAAAAGTTAAAGTCCCCCTTTTATACTACTTCAGTTTCTATACTCCCTCCATCTTGGTTTCGCACCGCCGGAGGCTGCTCTGATTCTCATTGGATTATGACATCATTTTGACCAATCAAAACCCCGACCCTCCCTACACGGGAGGGTGCTTTCTTCCTAGCACTTGCGGTTTGGCTGGTTCTTGAGTGATGGGATCTGTCGTTCCCCTAACTTTATTTTAGAATTCCAGCTGCCCTCCATGACAGAATGACGTATACTTCTTTGATAACAAGTTTCGATTTGTGTACCTAACGCCTAAGAATCTGTCAGAATGACGAATGCTTGCTTGATAGCAAGTTTCGATTTGTGTATCTCCCATGTCAGAATGACGGATGCTTGTTTGATGGCAAGTTTCGATTCGTATATTTCCCATGTCAGAATGACGGATGCTTGTTTGATAGCAAGTTCCGTTTTGTGTACCTAACGCCTACCATTGCCTATTAGTCGACAGTCGTTCGCTTGTAGGATGCTAAAGTTATCGGTAAACAAGTTACCATTCCTCTTAGCCTGACTGATTACTTTTCGGCTTATCTTCTCAAGCTTTCGTGAGAATACAGATTCCAGACTGGTGCCACCCATTCTGCCAATTTGATAATGTATACATACCCTGATAATGTATACATATCCAGCGCTGATACTGTATACATTCTCTGATGATGTATACATTCCTCTTACAAGGACGCTATAGACGGTGGCTTATCTGGTCCCACGCCCCGTGAGAACACAGATTGCTACGTAACTAACCAAGTCCGTTTGTCCTATCCAATCTCTTTGATTGATTCCCACCTGGTGCTAACCATACTCGACTCACTATCTGCGAAGCGGTACTTGCGCACCAGCTGGCGCCAGTGCTGATAATATATATCCAAATAATAAGATGCTGGTAATGCATCTAAGTATAGATGATGATCAGTGCTAGTAACGTTCGGTACATCTTAATATACATGGTGACATAGTCTATTAGCTCACCTGATATTCATACATGAATCGTGCTCGGACTTACTCCTCGTACATATAAGATGTCCAGCGGGGTCATGACCTCCCCACAAGACAGTCCCATATCTACAATATGTTAGCTCCCAATATCTTGATAATTAACATTACATAAGCAGTGCAGGGGGAATTTGAGAGCATCCGGGCGTTACAATTTTCTGGGAAAAACACTGGACACACACTAAACGGGGTTGGGCTGGAGGGTCAAGTGAGCATCATGGGGCAAAGGACGGATGCCGTTCCACGTTAAATCCCATACACCCAAGTAGTACAGGGGCTCGTCGTCTGTTATTGTTCTAAATCACTCATGCGGGACAATGCTAATTAACACAAAATTAATTTGATCTATGGGGGTTTAATTGGTTTTGACAGGTGTAATGCGTAACGAGGTCGTGTAGGTCATGTGTGCGTCTGTATGGTATTGTTCTGTTGTCAGAATGATTGGTGTGTATATGTCAGGAGGTCAAGTGCAATTGTTCAGTTGTCCGAATGATTGATGTGTATCTGTCAGGTTGTGACCAGTTGATCAATATGAGAACAATGTCCAACAGCGCGCACCTAGTGTAACACTATTGGTGTAGGCTCTGAGTTATTGTTTTGGTGTCGAACCATGCCCATCATCGTTGATCAATAATGATGACCCGTGCGCAGTTGTCTTGTTTAACGTATTAATTAGGTGGGCGGCGCGCCCCCATCGTGGTTGAAGGGTATTAAAAGGTAGAATATTTCGTAACTAAGCATAATTGTGGCTTTCTATGTCATTGAACCTGACTTTTAAATAATGGCATGAACGATGCAGGTGTGACTCGAATGTTAATGAATCCGTCAACAGCGTTCATCACCTGATATTAAAAGTTTTATCTTCCACTTTTTTAAGACTAGCGTTTATCGGCATGAACAATGTTGATCACCTGCATGAACAATAGTGCACAGTGGTCACTTATGAACAATAGCGTACAGCGCCCACTTATGAACAATAGCACGCAGCATACACTTATGAACAATAGCGGGCACCTGCATGAACAATAGCGTCCAGCGGCCACCTGCATGAACGTGTTCCCAGTCAATTAATTTTCAAAAAAATCAAAGCGAAGTACAGCGGTGCACGGCTAATATATAGGTACACTTATCGATGTTGTATGCATAATATTATATAGATAATACTCATGTATCTATCATATGTAAGGAGATTTATGTCTTTAACGTGGCAGTCATTTAATTATTAAATTTTTTTTTAATGTTGCGGCCGCAGTTTTAAACAGGCGGCTATACAATTATACACGCGGCAACATGTGTATGTACCCGGACACAGTAATTTTCCTAGTTTTATTACCATTTTTTTAAAACCACGCTGCTGATTGCTGTTGAATGTTTTCCCCATAAAATCCGTCTTTCATATCACAGACTATAAAGTACATTAATTATACTGCATGAGAGCGTGCAGCTTGCCTCGGTGGAGTCGAGTGTTAGCACCTGATTATATGAGTGCACTCGCATACATAAAACACATTCTGGTGAACAAATGATATGAGATTGATATTTGGCAAGATATTACAATGTCCTCGCAGGGAGTAAAGTTTTTTTGAAAATCGATAATAACGCGTGAACCCACTCACTGGCTATTGCTGTTTACCACTAAAGAGTAACGCATTTTTAATTCACGGTGTTCATACGTTAACAGGACTAAGTGCATTGTGAGGAGTTGGTTGGAGACCGAATGCCTTATCATTCATGACGTTACAATTCAACAATTAAGAGCCACATTACGAGCATAGTAGCATAATCATAGAGGGTCGTTTACTACAAGTCAAATATAAATATATCCCTTTGGGCTACACAGCAGTGATACATTATAACCATGTCTTTTTTACTATATAAGTCAGTCAAACCTTCCCTAAGCGACCACCTCATGTTACACCATCCTATCTTCTACAAAGGTATTCAAATAATAATATTTCTAATTGGTGTAGTTATGAACCTAGTGCTTATAATTTATCTGCTACGGAGTGCCCGCTACAAGTCGCCATTGTTTGCGCTAATCACATCGTTGGCGTTCAGTGACCTTGGAACTTGCCTTCTTACTGTAGAATTCATGGCTTTTATTTACCCATATATATTTCTAGCAAAAGCTGAGTTGCTCTGTCCAGCTTCCGTTCATCTGGTTGCGGTTTCTTACTCGACAAGTGTGTGGCATTTAGTGTTGTTTGCGTGTTTGCGATATGCACAGCTGTGTCAACCCCTGTGGGCGCGAATAAAGGTCACGTGGCAACGTGTTATGGCAGCCTGCGGAGTCATCTGGATCATCAGCTTCGTGGGAACATCGTTTTATTGGAGAAACTACAGAGGGCATCATGTATCGTACCACGACACAACAGCAATACTTTATGGAATTGTCGGTAATGATCGGGAAATAAGACACATGGTATTATACTTTGTCAGTATTTATCCCCTTTATTCTAATAGTGCTAATTAATTGTATGAAAAACATTACGCTATCCGTTCGTGCTTCAGTGACAAGCAAATCTCTTGCTGTGCGAGAAGACCGCAGACGAAGTACGGACCCACGGGCCATGGTCATAATCATAGTCATATACAATTTTGTCACCTTGCCGATTGTATTGCACCAGTATTCACACTTTAATTGGGGAATCCCCTATATACCCGTCCATCATAGTATTCGCGATATGCTAATGGTACTAGCTTGGGCAAATGCTGTCTTAGATCCATTCTTCTACTGCATGGCTTCAAGTACTGTAAGGATGGATATCCGAAAATTCATAATGCAAAAAAGAAAAGCCACAGGATAAGTACGTCTTGGATCAGCTAGCATTGTCATCAGATGCAACACAATGGCCCTTTCCAGTTTTAGATATGCCCCTCCCTCCTCTAGCCAAGCTCCACCCACACTTCGCCGTGTTGGGATTGCTCGATCTCCGAATGCACTAACTATCAATTTCCTGAAAACTATATCTATAAACTGTTGAATAGTTGGTAACTAATTTGACTTGCATCTGTTGCTGCATATGGCAGCAACAGCGCCCATTCAAATTAGTTTCAAAACATTCAACATAATATTTATTATATGGTAAATACATACGATTCGTACAACAACGTATAGTGACAGTCCGTATTAAAATATGCGTTCGTGGCATACTTATCTACGCCATGCATGGCGTCATAATGACGTCACTCACTATGATGTCATTCTACATGTCACGTAGATGCTTCTGACGCTATGTGATGGATGGATAAAGTGGAACGGTCCATTGATAGCCGACCCTCAGCGTATCTCTTGGAATATGCTACAAATAACGCCGTCAACCATTTTGACCACACGCAATGGATGAATCAAATTTTAGCTATGCCCCATCCATCTCTAAGAAAGCAAAGTCCATGCTTTGCCCGCGTTGGGATCGATCGAACGCTGACTTCACTGAATCCCAACATCAAGGTAACTATACAGGTAGGCTGTTGAATATTTTAGATATACTGTGTGCTGTTGCTGCCAATGACACCAAGAGTTTCCAGCCGCAATAGTTTCAAAATATTCAACAGAATGGTTAGTAAGTGGTAACGACTTCCAATTCAGACACATGACCGACCGTTAAAAGTTAATGACGGACTTTGCCATATCATTCATCATGCATTGCGACGTCAGCCTGCATGTGGCTTAGTTCATTATGACATCATCTACTTGATTGATAGATTGGATTTACTCATTGAAGTATTACATATATAGAATATTTGCCTTAAATTTTATATATTTGCTATACCTGTGTTATGGGTCGTGGCTGATTGCATAATACTCAATTCATGTACTAGTGTGAGAAGGATGTGCGCTTACATTCAATCATTAGATCCATCCCACCATCATAGGTAGGTTGAATCCCTAATAATGCAGGTTACTGGCTTGGTACTAAGTGAATATCTGACCAATGAGACCAGGTTATTGGCCCAGTACCGGCCCAGTAAACTGCACTATCTGAATACATGTATACCAATGTTTGGTAGAATCCCATCTCTGCCACCAACAGTAGAGCGAAGAGGGCAGATATCACTAACGTCGAACCCACGCCCATCAATCATGGACGCCAAGCAAGACAATCTATCTGTTTAAGCCTATTATTATATTAACACATCCCGCTCTGATGTCAATATTCTATCATATGCCCTGTCAATAGCAAAGAAACCCGTGGCAGCAACATATTCGACCAGATTTGTTGAAAAATGAACACCAGTTCTTCTTTTAATTTAATTAGAAAGTGAAATTTTTTAAATTTCAACATTAGAGTGTTACTGGGTATGCTTCCAATTATTTAGACAATTAACTATTACCGGGTGGGCGTTTTATTGTTGCATTTATCCAGGTGAATATTGGAATATGAAGAAGCTGAAATAAAATTTGCATAATATCACCCTTTATGCAAAAAACGGGAATTAGCCATTAGCTATGTTAATTACGTTATCCGAGAAATACCAGAATGGAAACTGTCGATTTGTGTTTGTCGCTGCATACAGGGCTAAATACATATTAGTCGTCATATTTCAAAAGAATTATGATGAGCAAAAATTAACATTCGAATCGGATTATGTTGTATTATACAAGGGTATCGCTATGTAGCAAATACATCTGGTTATATCAGGCCAGATATTGATAGGGAAGCTGTATGAACAATTCAACTTTATGTGCGATGATAGCCACCAAAACATCCTGGCTCGATGCTCGAGCCAGTCATTCCAGTGCCACATTTTCAAAAATAGTCTTCTCTTGGCCTGCAAATTGATATTCCGTGATAAATTTTCTTGACTAGTCGCATGAAGGAGTAATTATAAATTTGATTTTGAAACGTTTTATGCAGTATAAATTATTCACGATTATTCGATTATTTAATTTCTAATCATACCAATTCACAATTTAAAAAATAATCACGTTATTCGATTTAATCACACAGTCGCTCAAGCCTAACACAAGCACATTATGTGGTACCAACCGTGACAATGTGATTTACTGGCATGAGCCAAATATGTACACAGACTCAGCCTCGCTATAATAGTATATTTGCACACATCAGGCTCGTGATTTCTGCTGCTATATTTCGACCAAGTTCCCATTCATATTACATAATCCTACAAACAATCGATTCTTTATCATCACAACAATTTGAAAAAAATAATGGGTCCGTAATTATTCATGTCATTGATATTATGGAAAGAAAAGACCGTTAGAAACTGTTCCTAAGATACGGTTGCTACAAACTATTAACAAGTTGTTGCTGCATATTTTGAAAGTTCTATATTTGCATCAACAGGCTTCCAGAAGATCTTCCCACGCTTAAGAGCCCAAAATAATCAACTAAAGCAAACACACTATGCACAAATAATATATACATTTTCTATTATAGCCCACAGAATATTGTAAAATGATCTGGAAGGCAGGTAGAGATTCCATAAACACCATTAATAATTCTTCCCAAACCACTTATTCATCATTTTTAGATAATGGATGGATCCAGTTTTAGCTTTACCCTGCCCATCTCTAGCTACCCTCCGCCCATTCTTTGACCGCGTTGGGACCAATCGATTGACGTGTGGTAGGTGGAAACCGTGGGCCTTGAGGAGCACATGTGTGTGTGCGTGCGTGCGTGCGTGCGTGCGTTCGTACGTGCGTGCGTGCGTTCGTGCGTGCGTGCGTGCGTGCGTGCGTGCGTGCGTGCGTGCGTGCGTGCGTGCGTGCGTGCGTGCGTGCGTGCGTGCGTGCGTGCGTGCGTGCGTGCATGCGTGCGTGTGTCCGTCCGTGCGTGAGTGCGTGCGTGCGTGCGTGCGTGCGTGCGTGTGTATGTGTGTCCGAGTGTGATACAATATTTTAGTTCTACTTCAATAGTCTACTGGCTGAGGGGCTATTTGTGTACATGAAAGGTCCCCTGAATCACTCTTCAAAATTGAAAATTAAACCCATTGGGCGTTCAGAAAAGTGAGGGTGATCGAGCGCTACCCCGGCAATAAAGGAGAAAATTAGCATTATCTTTGGAGAATAGGCAAAAATTGGCAATATCAGGATATTGCTAATGTTCGTGTCAATATCACATCTATATATATTCAAAATGATAAGTATCATCAGATTCCATCATATAAACAGAGTCACTACAATTGTAGATGTCTGTTTCATGAATTTACAATTTCTAACTAATTTTTCGTGAAAAATCGGATGAAAATGACTTTCATTTCAATTTTCCATGCCATAACATTTTGTATTTTTTCAATTGCTCTCTGGTTCAATCATACATATTATACCTAAAAAATTGCCCCATTCAATTCCCCTCGTAGTAACATGCGTGTGCAGCTAAATAGTATCGACTATCGATGAAATATCGATTAACCGAACAGGCCTAGTTCAAACGTAGGAAAACCAGCCAAAATCTTTCAAGGAAAGTGACATCATCCCGGTCCGCGAATTATGCCTTATGATACCCACCATGTATCATTCAATCCTGGCTATACCACTAACAATAACAATTGGCATTCAACATTTAAATTGCAATCGATTTAGCTGTATGTGAGACACTTGATCTCCATGGTGAAACAAATATGCAATTCTGGTATCGGAATCCTTATATGGTCCTTACCTCTCGTATTTGTGCGTTCAAAAAGCACACGCTGATATATGAGTTTCAAATTTGTGTAGCCCCGTAATTTGTATTATAATTGTATGTCATTGTGTTTGGAACTTTGCAGGTTGTATTTGTTTATATGTTGGATATCCGGGTGTGGTTTACTCAGAATACACTCTTGTTATTGTCTGTTAGGCCATGATAGATCGTCACCTAGACTAACAGTGTGGGCATTAACAATTGAATATGAGAATCTGAATATTTATCATTCAAAACTGTTGTGGGTGTTGTTCGCACACATCCACCCCCTCTAGCGACGGCTGTGCTACCCGGGTCACCCCATATCCTACCTGTGGATCGGCCACTACATACATTGTTCGACATACTTGCTTGATATGTCATACAGAATTAGATATAATTATTAGCATAGTCTCTTTTCTCCGCAGCGGAACTTGTGAGCGGTTCTATACCATTGATATCGTATATACTGGCTAGATCACTCATGTACATACCCTAGCTATGGGGCTGCTTGCCGCGGTGGCCGATGACTTGAGTTCAGTAAATTGCCAAATTCAATCCCATGATAAAAGAACCCGGATTGGGATCAGATCCAGTTCTTGATCTATGGATATCTCAGCCACTGCTGGTCAGATTTTGCTCAAACTTTAACACAAGAAAGGGTGCGTGCGGCCATACACTGGGACACACACTGGAATTCCACAACTATAGGCGTGATCCGAAGAAATCCGGAAATCCGAAAAGATCGACAAATTCGAAAAATCCAAAGTACAGTGGGACAAAAACGGGAGGGCTAGGACATGCAATCACCGATTGCTCTTGTTTTGATGTGCGGCATGACATACTTATGTTTTAAATCCCGTTAATGTTGACTTGATGTCTTAAACTAAATAGGTCGGGGTTCTTTAGTGTGAAAGACAATCTGGTAATAAGCAGATTGGTATTAAGCATCCTCAAAATATCATATACTGCTTATTACCAGCTTGTAACAGAAATGGACATTTCCATTTTTAGCCATGCCCCGCCCATCACTAGCTAAGCTCCACCCATACCTCGCCATTTTGGATTGATCGAATCCCCGAATGACCTAACTATCAATTTCCTTAAAACTATGCAGGGAAGCTGTTGAATATGTTGTAACTAATTTGACTGGGACAAGTCAAATTAGTTTCAAAATATTCAACAGAATATGTGTTAAATAGTAACGGCATACAATTTGTACAGCAGCGAATAGACCGTCTTCAAATATGCGTTCGTGACGTACTTATCGACGTCATTCATGACGTCATTCATTATGATGTCATGATACACATCTATCCCTGTTCGGTTAATCGATATTTAATCGATAGTCGATTATTTTTCCTGGCGATTATATAATCGAGGGTAAAATAAAACAATCGAAAATCGAAAAAATCAATTAAATTGGGCAAAAATCAATTATTTATTTTAATCAGGCATAATTTAGTGTCTGGTCTTGCAATACAGCTAATGCATCGGTGGTTTTGTATTCTAGCCAGGTAGTTGTATACACATCTATTCCTGACGTTCAAGCCTGCCCCTCCAGAGTCATAATCCATGCACGCTAATATGTTTTATATAAGTAATTGCTTGATACGCCAATGAAAGGAAGCATTTGTTTGCTAATGTTTAATACCACCACCCCCCCCCCCCCCCTCTGAAGGCTATAGGCTGAAGTGTTGTTGGCCATTTTGAGAAAAAATGTAAAAAATGAATTACTGTTTTTCATAGTAAATTAAAAAAATTGCGATGCGAATTTTCACAAATTCTGACAATTGTTTTGGAACTAATTTGACTTTAAACTGGTTGCTGCTAAGGATGCAATAATTTGCAGCCAAATGATTTTCAGAATATTCGACTTTTTTAATGCTGCAAAATAGGGAAACGTCGTAGAGAGGCACAAGGGGCGAAATCTATGTCATCAGCCCAGACGAAATATAGGTCTCTTGTGTCAACTTAACCATTTAATGGTCAAACTGACCAAAACCAACTTTGCGGTGGTGTTCAGACATTTTAAGGGCTAGAGAAGAGTATTTTGTAATATTTACCACTAGAATGACTGGCACGGTAACCGAGCCAGTCATTCTAGTGGTAAAAGTTTAAGAAATACTCTTCTCTCGGCCTGCAGATAGACAATGGCTAAGTAAAAATAGTCTTCTAAAATTAAAATATCTTGACAAATGTTGGCCATCAAAATGTTTAATTGATATATCAAGTAGTATTTTGAATGTTTTGAGGCGCTGTTGACACAAGAGGGGTTAATAAATTTTAAAAACATGTTTAGCTAATGTTCCTGGGTTTGAACTCTGGGCAGTATGACCTGAAACTCATCAAGAAGTACTTTGTCGATGAGCTGACTGACAGTACAGGTACAGTGAAAGTCGCCAAGAAGGCTAGTCAGATCATGTTCCTCATAACACCTGAGCTATGGTTTCTCGATGTGCTGAACTACCTCGGCCCATGAGTCTCGTACGAGGTATGGGTCAAAGCTTACGGGTGTATACAACAGAAGAGCTGGCTCCCGTATGAATGGTTTGACACACATGAGAAGCTCAACTATCCAGAGCTTCCTGACTACTCAGCATGGACATCTAAGCTCAAGGGTGGCTACCTCTCGACGCGAACAGAGTGGGAACAGTGTAACCAGACATTCAGCGAGCATGGAATGCGGACATCCGCCAACTGGCTGCGATACTACAACAACATGGACGCCAGTCATTCACCAAAGCCCTAGAGTGGATGCGGGAGTTCTACACAGAACGAGAAATAGGCATCCTCAAAGACGTGGTGTCTCTCCCAGGTGTGTCACTGCAGTACCTCCTACGTGGAACCGCTCAGCACATGCCGGATGTTAGCCTCTATTCACCGGACAAAGAAGCCTATGAGATGCTGAAGGGTGCTGTTGTTGGCGGTCCCAGCATCATGTTCACCAGATACAATGAGGCCGGTGTGACTCGAATCCGCCAGAGTGAGCGTGTCTGTCAACGTCTACTCAGCTATGACGCAAATGCTCTGTACCTGTCAACGATGGCCAAAGAGATGCCATGTGGTAAGGAGAAAGTGCGCCATTGGTCCAGGGCCAGTGGGGTAGCTAGGTTTTAAGAAGGCTCTCCTAGCAGACAGCTGGTTTGGGTTTGCTGAGGAGGATATAGAGGTCCCCAAGGCTCTGTGGGCAAAGTTCGAGGAAATGCCTCCTCTCTTCTATAACTGTGGGATCCCGGTAGAGGCAATCTCGTCTGAGATACTGGCATATCTAGGGCGAACAGGGAGGAAGCAGCCCACCACCCAGTAGCTGGTCGGTGTCCTCTCTGGCAAGAAGTGGTTGCTGTACGCCCCGACCCTGTGGTATATAACCCATGGCCTGGAGATCACTGCTGAATACCGCACCATAGACTATGAGGCCAAGCGCCCATTCTAGTGGTTCGTGGAGAATGTTATGGAGGCCCGCCGCTCGGGAGATGTAGATAAGAGCAAAGCGCTCTTGGCAGATCTCTTCAAACTCCTCGGCAACAGTTCCCACGGGAAGCTCATCGAGGCCCTAAAACGGCATAGTAACACCAGCTTCATGAAGGATGAACGCGTGGTAGACAAGGGCCTGCGTAGTGCATGGTTCGAAGATCTTGAGGAGATCGGTGAGTCATATTAGTTCCAGAGTCGCAAGCCGAGATTCACAATTCGAAGGCCCTTCTAGGTGGGGATAGCCGTTTATGAGCTTGCGAAGCTGCGAATGTTGGAGTTCTACTACGACTTCCTCGATTGCTACGTAGCTCGTGACAGCTTTGAGTACCTGCAGATGGACACTGACTCCGCGTATATCGCTATAGCAGGTGCCAACCTCGACGACGTCATTCGCCCTGAGATGCCAGCAGAGTACCAGGCTCATAAGTGGGACTGGCTAGCTTGGGACAAATGGTCTGGACGGACTCCGGGACTGTTCAAGCTCGGGTTCAAAGGCTCTCCTGGCATCGCTCTCTGCTCAAAATGCTACTACGTGGAGAGCGTAGCCGCAAGTAAGTGCTCGGCTAAGGGAATGTCAAAGAGGGTATGGTAATGTATGCGCAGGAAAAACTTGGACTCTCCGCTTACTATGATAAGGGCCATGTTGGCAGCACATGGCCCTTATCATAGTAAGCGGAGAGTCCAAGTTTGAATCTTGAATGTGGGCATGTTTGCCTTAGCGAACTGGGGACTCAGCTTCGCGGACAAGAGGCGGCAGAGGTCGAGCGTGAGCGTCATAACCAGGCGAAGGAGAAGCTGTCTAAGGAGAAGTTTGAGTACAGCAAAGCACTCGAGCATATGCGCCAGAGGGAGGCACGCCAACCAGAGCCTCAAAGAGGCAGATGATAGTCTCGATGAGTACTACGAGACTGTAAAGAGATCTGAGCCAACGCTCGACTATGAAGCATCGATAGGTCAGAAGACAGCAGCGCTTATAGTAGTGGTGGCAGCTGCAGCGGTGACGACAGAGTGTTTGACAGAATTACCCGAGACTTGTGAAATCTAACACACTGCGGGACTTATGGTTCCGTCAAAGAAACAGCCACTCGTAGCAAGGGTTTAAGAGATACACAATCATACTGCCTTGCCTTGGCGAACGGGAGCAAGTGACCACACGTCTCTCTCCATTGCCCTCCTAAACGAGTATGGATAACTCAGGTGTAAAGAGCAATGGGCATTTCCAGTTGTTGCTAAGCCCCACCAACCTCGAGCTATAGTTCCACCCATACCCCGTTCGTGTTGAGATTGATCGATCCCTGAACTCCCTGGCTAATCATTTCCAGAAAATTATACAGATCAGCTGTTAAATATTTTAAAACTAATTAGACTCGGTGCTGTTGCTGCATGCTGCCTCTGGCAAATTAGTTTCAAAATATTCAACAGAATATTTATTAAATAGTAAAGAAATACAATTCGTACAACAACGCATAGTCTGTATTCAGTTATGCGTTCGTACTTATCTACGCCATTCATGACGTCATAATGACGTCTTTGATTATGATGTCATTCTACACGTCACGTAGTTAATTATGGCGTCATATGGTGGAAGGATAAAGTGGAAAGGTCTATTGAAATATGTGATATTTAATGAATTTTGGGGATGCTCTTTAGTAATAGTAATTTGACATACTTCTGAAAATAATGTCACTTGCCATTATAATGACATATGTAACTATGGTGCAAACCAATACCAGAAGGAAGGTCAATTGCATTTAGTGACTCGTACGCAATGAATATGTGCGTTTCCAATGGGTGTTTTCCGAATTCCCAATGCATACCACAGAATAGGTGAAAAAACTAATGGGAATAACATTCGAACTAATTAACATGGTTACATTAAAGGGATGCTTATCTTATCAAAAGTGTTCCATTCCAATGATAGATTATAGCGCTGTGTTAATGCAATTGTATACCAACAGATCTTTCAAGTTTTAGGTATGCCCGGCTCATCTCTAGCTAAGTTCCACCCACGTCGCGCTCATTATGGGATCGATTGATTCTGGAACTCCCATTCATCAATTTCCAGAAAACTATATAGGTAAGCGGTTGATTCTTTTGAAACTAATTTTACTGGGTGCTGCTGCTGCCAATGGCAACATCCGCACCAGTCAAATTAGTTTCAAAATATTCAACAACATGTTTATTAAATATAAAAGACATACAATTCGTAATACGTGTCGGACTACTAAGCGTTTAAGACGGACTAAATCGAGTTATTCATGACGTCGTTGATTATGACGTCATATGACGGATGCATAAACTGGAACTCTCCATTATCAATCACAATCAGATATGTTCCTTTCTTTATATTACAATTATTCACTTGAACATTGCATCAAAGTGGGTGCAACCACAGTGTAACCTGAAGCAATGGGGAATCCCGTTTTAGCTATTTCCCAGCCCATCCCTAGTTAATCGTCGCCCACGCTTCGCCCGTTGGAATCGATTGATCCATGAACTCCCTCACTATCAATTTCAGAAAATTATACGGGTAAGCTGTTGAATATTTTGAAACTAATTTGGCCTATGGCAGCAACAGCGTCCGGTCAAATTAGTTTCAAAATATTCAACAGAACGGAAATTTTATTAGCTATTAATTGATGTAGATTATAATAATCAACATAAGTTAGAAGTAACTTCCTTTTTGTATTATGTGTAGATGATATTCCCTCCCATAGGAATGTATGGGAAATCCACAAATATTCTAGAAAATGTGGGCATCTTTCTACTTTGAACATGAATTTATAACCTTTAGCACAAGCTCTGAAATTATGTGTCAGAAAGTATTGATATCCAAGATTACGAATCTGTAAAGATTATATTTTTGTGATAATTCTGTGTTACCTCCTTTTCTATTTAAATGTTTGAAATCATATTCAAATCACAAATATTTATTGAAAACAGCCACGCGGTAGGCAGGCGCGAAAGTGCGAAACGCCGCGGCGATTTCCTTACCTCACCGACAATTCGCTATTGATTCACAGGCCTTACGTCACTCCGACCCGCCAGTGTTTGGATTGGAAGTCGATGAACGTGCTTGGTGCAGTGGTGGAAAGAAATACATAAAGTAGTAAATGAATGAATGAATGAATGGATGGATGGATGGATGGATGGATGGGTGGGTAGGTGGATGGGTGGGTAGGTGGATGTATGGGTGGATGGGTGGGTGAGTGGGTGGCTGGGTGGAAGGATGGATGGATGGATGGATGGATGGATGGATATGGTAACCGTATTGCTTTTACATTTCACATGACTGGTGATTTAGCTAAAACAGAAAGTGCCTTTCCAGGTTAAAACACGAATGATTCTTAGGAGGCATGCTTGAATAGAAAAGATAAGAAAAAGAACTAATCCTTTTTATCACGCAAATATCGTACATTACAATATTTACGATGTAAGAATTTAGTTGCTGAATATGTTGATTCTAATTTGTTTTAAAGGTGTCGATTCCAGTGAAAGCAAGGACTTATAGTAGAATTGAATTTAAAATATTTCACTTGTTACCCCAATATGAGATACTCAAGGTAGAAAATTGTTAGACGTTTACTGTCCTAGTCCAGATCGTATTCGTAGTAAGCCTAATACATGGTTGGCACTGCATAGCTAGCACCGGCTACACAAGAAATCTCACCAAACTGGAAAGGTGTGAAAATAATGTATGTCTGGGGAGAGGTCGTATAGTTCATTCATTGTTGAGAATACATCATCATGTAGGCCTAATGTTTCCACATAACATAATAATAATCATCAATCAGCATCATATAACTGTGTAATGTAAATACATGTATACGTTACCTGTAGCACGAGATTCGCGTGCTGGCGCGCTATAGCTAAAATATTTTAGGTCGGCCCATCTTTAAGGGATAATTAGAATGACCATTTTAATTGTATGTGCAATCCCTTCCAACCTGATCAATATATTTCATTCTACATGCGGGTGATTGGGTGGTTATACATAAAAATAAAAAGTATGTATATTTAAATATAAATTTGACTGAAAGTCGTTATTTTCTTAGGTATCGTTGGCTTTCAGTCAGCTCTGTCAAAATGCTCAGCAAAATGCTCAGCAAAATGCTCACCAAAATGCTCAGCAAACTAAGTCAGCAACAGCTTTCAGTCAAATTAGTTTAAAAAAAATTACCGTGATATTTCTTAAATCATATACAGCTATGTAAAGTTCTTTAAATGCAAAAAATGTGTAAGTTAAAATATTCTGAGCCCATTTTAAATAAGCTCATGTACATTTAATATGATGTAAGAAATATTATGCTGAAAATTTAACATTATTCCTACTGGAAGTTGTTGCTGTCGCAGACGGGAGCAGCTTCCTGTCAAATTGATGTCAAATTACCTTTAAAATAGTTACCGTTTTTCCAGCGTTTATTTTGAAATCTAGGTTTCAGGGTATACTCCCGCCTACCCGTTTTCGGAAAAGACGATATATTATAGGATTTTTTCAGATTCAGATTATTTTATTTACACCCCCAGGCCACATAATGGCATATGGGGAATATGAATTTACAGAAATTATAAATGTTATGGCGATCAGACATTATAAATCAATTCATAATTACATATTTTGGTATTTATCTAGTTATATAACCACTGTTTGTGCTTTCGGTAGTAGCAGTAGTAGTAGTAGTAGTAGTAGTAGTAGTAGTAGTAGTAGTAGTAGTAGTAGTAGTAGTAGTAGTAGCAGCAGCAGCAGCAGCAATAGCAGTAGCAGTAGCAGTAGCAGCAGCAGCAGCAGCAGCAGCAGCAGCAG
>CM067374.1:103729642-103779667 GCA_034401795.1 Chaetoderma sp. LZ-2023a
TTATTTATTTATTTATTTATGTCTGTATGTATTTATTTATCTATTTATTTATTTATTTATGTATTACTTTTGGAAAGACAATAACGTGTAATGTAAATAGGTACGTTACCTCCACCTCGCCAACATCATCCATGGAATATATCTGCAATTTGGACAAGAACTCGATGAATTTCTTGCTTTCTGCATCACATTTCGAGTCGTCGCTAACTTTCAACATACATCTGAATGCTTCAACTGATAAACTATCAAAAATATATTTAAACAAGCCATTATTATTTCCCTCCCACGCCGAAGTCCCACAATCTCAATCTAAGCCTTTAACACTCATATCAGCCAAAGACCGTCTTCTGCAGTGGTCACGAGAAATGCCCATTTTCAGACCAAGAGAAGAGTATTTTTGAAAATTTACCACTGGAATGACTGACTCGATAACCGAGCCAGGCATTCCAGTGATAAATATTCAAAAATAGTCTTGTCTTCGTCTGCAAATGGACATTTTTTTAATTTTCTTGAATATATTCGAGGGTTAAAGGCTTATCTTCATCCCTCGAATTTCCTTTTTAAAAATATCAATTTTCTCATAGAAAATGTCGATTTGCAGATCAAGAGAATACTATTTTTGAAAATTTACCAATGGAATGACTGTCTCGGTTATCGAGCGTATACTATCCTGATGCTGGCCCTTAGACTCTCATAATTCTGACCCTAATCGTAATGGACCTATCCAGTTTATCCATCTATCATATGACGTCATATTCAACTATGTGACGTGTGGGATGACGTCATAATCAATGATGTCATAAATGACGTCCATAAGTACGCCACGAACGCATAATGGGTGACGGACTAAGAGGTGTACGAATTGTAAGTTTTTACAATTTAATAGGTGCTGCTTAATATTTTGAAACCAATTTGACTGGGCGCTGTTGTTCAGCGAAAGTGTCAATTTCCAGGAGAAAATAGGAGAAAGTTTTATATACTTTGACAATAATTTTGGTGTCAGCAACATCTTAAAGTCAACTTTCTCCTCATATCAGTAGCGACAGTTAGCGGAAAATTATGATCATTATTTTATATGTTGCATCAACAATTTTCATTCAAATTGCTATCAAATCTGTAGCCCAGATTGAGTGTTAAAGGATGGTAATAATAACAAAAATATTAATAATAATAATAATAATAATAATAATAATAATAATAATAATAATAATAATAAATTAAATAATAAAAATAATAATAATAATAATAATAATAATAATAATAAAAATAATAATAATAATACTACTGATGATGATTATGATGGTGGTCAAGAAGTTTCACGCAAATTAGTGTCAAAATATATATACTTTTTCCCCAATTTTGTCCTGGAATTTGACACACTTGTGCTGAACAGGATTGGAATATCGGCTGTGGAATGTACTAACATGGCTTATATTCAGAGCTGGAGGACAAATGACTATTTCCATGTGCATGTGGATTGTTTTGAGAAATGCTGGCCTGTACAGTTAATAGACTAAACCAATATAGCGTCCAATAGTTACAACGATTATAAAGTCAGGACATTGCGTGCTGGGTAGCATTGGGTTCTCGGTAAATTGAACAGAAATCAACAGGCGTCTCATATCTCGTGCAAAGGTGTCTATCTTTAATGGAACATAAACACCTTATGCAGTATTTTATTGCCAAGCTGTGCGGTATCTCAATGGGCTTTGCGCGATGGGGGGGGGGGTGTACCCGCCCGCTTATGTTTCTCACGCAAGATGCTCAAATTCGTAATTTGCTCACCAAAACATAAAAAAGTAATAATAGGTGATAACCTAGATATCATTACTACGTTGGGACAAAGTTGGTGACTGGTTGGCATGGTCGCTGTTGGCTAGTGACCATTGGGCCAACGTTGGTAAGTGGTTGGCACTGTCGCCATTGGCGATGAAGGCTTTGACCAACGTTGGCATAACAGTGGCAAAATTATAGTCGGGTTGCAGTTATTGAGCCAACGTTGGCCGAACAATATATAGACAACGCATATTATAAATGTTATATACATGCATTGGGCCAGCAGTGGCATAACAGTGGCAAAATTACATTGGGCTACCAGTGCTGGGTCGGCTTTGGCCAAACAACGTAAAGCCAATGTATATAAAAACTGTTGTATACATAGGCCTATTTTGGGCCACTGCGGGAATAACAGTGCCGAAATTACATACAGTTACAATGTTTGGGCCAACGTGGGCCCAACTATTTATAGCCAATGTATATTATAAATGTTGTATACATGTGTTGGTGCAATGTATTTGCCTACTGTGTATCTAAAAATAGTAAGCCAATGTATTTGATAATTAGGAGGCAAATCTGAGTTTATTTTCAAATAAATATTCACTTCACAAGGGAGGTAACTTGGCAACTCGATATTAAATTATTTAATTGCTTAAATTAAATTCGTGTTAGGGATAAAGTGATCAGGCTCATGGCAGTTCGATTGCGCTCATTGTTTCGTAAGCAGTTCTATGTCTAAAGCCAACTATGTTGTATAAATAGTGAAGTTGTTGGTTTGATTGGCGTCTATCGCGTCCCTGATTCCAGGTCCCATTTACGCCATATCTGGGCTGGTTTTATTTCAGTCTATTATTGGTAACTTCTCCAGTTTTTACACTGATACCCATTTATACACCTGGGTGGAGAGAGGCGACGAGGAGTGAAGGAGTTTGCCTATGTTTCCACCGATTGCTCGTCAGCTATAGCTATAGATTTGAACCCCGCCCGCCTGATTACAAGTCGACCACGCTAATAGAACGGCCAATCGTCTCAAATTGTATAAATAGTATCCTTTCTCTAAATTCTTCAATGATGTACTATATTTTGAATAAGTCTTGTGAAAATGAATCTTAAAAAATGGACAATCTCCTATGAATAAAAGCAATCTGTTATAAACTACCACAGCCTATGCAAATGGGATTGACACATTTCATTAATTGTGTATTTTACTTTGCCAGTTAGCTAAATATATTGCACATATAAAACATATATTTAAAAACAGTTCACTAACATCTGTAGAATATGTTGGCCCAATGGTAGACCAATTTGCAGAATGATGTTCGGCCAACCTATAGTGCCAATGTTGGATCAATGTTATATGATGTATGTTGGTCAAATGTTGTGTAGAATCGTAGGCCCAACATGGGCCAACGTTAGACCAATGAGCAGAATAATGTCGGGGTCAACATTAATAGCCAACCTTGGGCAAATACTACAATGTACGCTGGGCCAACGTTGGGCCAACGTTGGGCCAATGTAGTCTTGTTATCTGGGAAAGTGGGAATGGATTGGGCCTTAGGAACATTGATTCACCGTAGGCCATACTTAAAAATAGGTTAGGGAAATAATTGCATGTTTATGTGCGCTTAGGCCTATTAGTCAATGTATTTTCAAATCGTTCAACATACTTCATTGAGCTCTCTCATTCAGGATTTTAAATTATTTTCGCCGAGCATTGTAACGAAATCGTGATTTCAAGACACATATCTCCCTATATTGGAAATATCGAATAATCGTACCACAAGCCGCCCTCCTCTTCCCCGCCCCATCCACACTCGCCACCACACACAACCCAACCACCCGAACCAAACCCCTCCCAACACCCTACCCACCTCTCCCACCCAACCCACCCACTTCATTATACTTACTCGCGTGTTCCTTTGATGAGTTCAGTGCTGAACTTCACTGGATTGGCTGTGAACAGCGCTTGAACTTTGCAGTCAACATTCTTGAAGCAGTTATAGTAAGTCGTCTTCTCGGCATTCGTCAAACAGGACACAGTAGCTGTGTCTGAAAGTGCATCGCAACATGATACAGCTGTCAGTCATCGAAGGACAACGACTCTATTGGGAGGGTATGTGGGGGAGGGGGTGGGGAGGCGGCACATTTCACCCGTATTAAACCTTTCATGGCGAAGCCAGCCAAACCGGTCTCCTATGTTTGAAAATTTACAACTGGTATAACTGGCTCGGAAAGCAAGTCAGTCATTCCAGTGCTGCATTTAAAAAAACCCCAGTCGTCTCTTGGCGTGCAAATAGACCTTTAATAAGCAAACATCTTTATTCTCTTGACCAAATTTGAATATTAAATATGTAACGTAAGACATTGTATACACGTAGGCTTATGGTTAGTTGTATATATGCATACTACAGATCCACTTGTGGCACATGCACTGTAACACTTGGTTTCCACTGACGAGGCTAAGATAAATGTGTAACTCTTTGTGTCCGAGTTACACGGTCAGATAGATTGTACAATTTGTTGTACGACGTGTAATAATGCCTATGGGTCTACCGTGAAACGCGCTCTTAACAATTAGCACATTGATCTCTATATACTATCATTTACGGTGTCAATAGCAAAGAAACTAGTGTACATTTTTCAATAATATTGGTGGAAGATGTTGCTGTCTACGACAGCACCATCTTCCACCAAATTTGTTGAAAAATAACACCAGTCCATCTTTGACTTTACTCTGAAATCTTAAAATCTTTACATCAGAGTGGTAAGGGTTAAGGGATTAACTTTACATTTCTACCGTCTTAGCTCACATGTGTCATTATAAATTAGGCCGTTCATACAACCACCTTTTTACCGAATTTCTATATGTGCTCTGTGAACTTCCATTAGCAAGTAAATATAAAGATACAGAAACACGGCCACCTTAGCACTAGTACACAGTTATTTACACATACTTAGTGGCATACATCAACGACCCCCTAATACACATACCTACACCAGTAGTACCACGTGAGCCTAGTACCACTACTCCGTCGAATACATAGTACCCAATGGCACAAATACCCATTCCACCCCACCACCTCTTTGCTAGTATCCATACTAAACTACTCTACCCATCCCACCTAGTAAGCCCACACAATGCCCCTAATATCTCACCACGTATAATGTGATGTCAGCCTATGGGACGTATTCTGACGTAATTGAGTATCATGCTGCTACTAATACCCATTATCCACGACCATATAAACCCATCCACCAAACCACTGCGCCACTAACTACACAAAACACCCAAATACCGATACGCGTACCCCATCCTAGTCCCCGCTAGTAACAGTGCACCGCTAGCACCATACGCTACACATATATGCATCCTACCTCAATCAAGCTTAGTATCTACTACACCCAACCATAATACATCATACTACATCACTATTGCACCCACCCTTGCAATTGTGAGCACTACTATCCCAACTCACATGCACATAGCACCGTGTGTTCTCCTCTCCGGCCTATCACAGTACATTCAAGCACCGCTACCCACCACAGCCCAGTAACATACCCGCCACTACACATAGTAGCCCTTACGTTAGGCTTAGTATATGCCATCACTGTATTGCTAAGACACCTAATTTATCAAAACCTAGTCAAACACGACACCAAACCGGAAGCTATATCAGTACGGTTTGGTTCCGGGTGGCGATACTAGCGCTGTTGGGATTGGTACTGTCAGTACCGATACCAGCAGCGTTAGTATCACCACCCGGAACCAAACCCAATCAAGTAGAGCACTCACCTCAGCTCTAATATCCCGATCAACACTAGTAGATGTACCCCGCCCAACCATAACCATCATTCGTACCCTACCCAGTACACAACAAGACACACCCTGGTATTGTAAGTGAACCCAATAATGGTACGATATACCACACCTCTAGTACACGCACAGCCTGCCACCATGGCTAGCGTTCTTGCCCATTTCGCATCATACTCAACAACTATTTGCCTACGACATCCCAGTAGCGTACGGGCCATATTACCAGCTCACCCAATCGCGCCCCTAGCAATCTTCTCATCGCAACTGCCCACCATATCAACCCACCATAGGTCATAGTACTACAAGCATACCCCACCCACTCATAGAATCCCTACCCATCAAACCGTATCTGCCTCAGTGTAACTTCATGAACTAGTACCCTACTTCCAGGCCATCAGCCGCATAGTACTGTGCCCAACAATACACCCACCCCCCTCCTCCCCAACATTTCACTACTCACAATGACTCATCACTTTTATCCATAATGGACCTTTTCGGAGTAATGACGTCATATGACGTCATGATCAGATAAGCGCCGTGTAGGAATACGTCATAATCATTACGTCATAAATGATTCTATACGGCCCGTTTTAAACTCTTAATAGTCCGACAAGTTGTACAAATTGTATGGCTCTACTATTTAATTAACATGCTGTTGAATATTTTGAAACTAATTTTACTGAGCGCTGTTGCTGCCATAGGAAGCAACACCACCCAGTCAAATCAATTTCAAAATATTCAACAGCTTAGCTGTATATTTTTTTGGAAATTGATAATCAGGCAGCTCAGAGATCGATTGATCCCAACTTGATCGATATGTGGGCGGAGCGTGGCTAGAGATGGGCGGGGCATAGCTATATATGGAAAGGTCCACTGCCTACCATACGCTAATACACCCCCCACCACACACACACACGCACAATTATACTACTGCACAAAACACCCCCTCCCCTCCACCCATTCCAATGCTAGTCTCCTAATCTACACTACCCTAGAACAACATGCTATACACAGACATTCATATCTTTCTACTAATGCTGTTAATAACCACAGTGCCATTCTGCAGTCACGTGACTGCTATTATTAGTCATGTTCTCTGATTGATTGAAACCTAATCATGTCGCTAGTTAAATATAGGAAAATATACCAAATTCTGTTTATGTTCTATCTTGACATATCTCATGTTACTTACAATGGCCGACGCCCGTCTTGACACCGCCATTGTCACACACTTGCGCTAGGAATTGATAAAGAGAGTCAAGTCTCGAATCGCCCATATTTAAATATGGGAACGCGCTAAGTACCAATTTCTGGTCTCCAACTTCCACCTTTGGTACGAGTCTATGACCACCAACGGCATAAGCTAGCATGCAGGTACGCTGTGCTTCCCATTTTCTATGGACAAAGAAAAATAGCAGGATGCATTCCTAGTTATGACCCGCCCATTTCACACGTGTACATCACATGCATTTTGGCAAAATGGCTTATAGTGGAACAATTTATTGGCATGGATTTAAAAAATCTCTATTCTTCTCGATACGTTCTACTGAGTAAGCTAAGTGGCATCGTCCTATCGCTAAATGAGGTCAGTCCACGTAATCAAATTGCTTGGTTATTATCATCTTACTTATGCACTATAATTCACATAAATTGGCATTCGCGTCTCGCAAGCTCTCCATCGACATTGGCACGAGGCTACGCCTCTATTTTTAGATTTATAGCGCGATTGAAGTAGGCAGAAATCGGATTGGCTACTTGAAAACCGACAGTAAACATAGTGAGAAATCGCGGGTTTGCGAGTACGGCCTCGAACAACGAAGTGATGTGAGTGGGTGTATGTTAGTACGATGGATAAGTGGAGAAGCGCCACAAAAATCTCGACCAAAAGGAATGTGCATTGTATGAACAGCTAATTTACCTGCTACGTCAGCCCCTTTTGAGATTTTACGAAGGTATCCATTCTTGGAAACAGAATTCATACAATCCTTGTTAGAAACACCACAAAGGTGGGATACTGCTGCCATTTCTCGATTTTAAAAACGCTCTTCCTTTTCTATTGGCCACGTTATCTGGACGCGTCCATTGATATCTTTGCCCTAATGTGCTGACTACGGCTCCCACCCCACTATCCCCTCACGACCCACCCCCCCCCCCCAAACCCCCTATGTATTATTTACGAAACTCTTCGACCCCAGCCTCGATGCACGGGGCTGATTTAAACCTTTAACACTTATATCATCCAATAATGGCATCTACAGTGGTCTTACGAAATCTCAATTTATAGACCAAAAGAAGACTACTTTTGAAGATGTACCGCTGGAATGGCTGCTTCGATAACCGAGCCAGCCATTCCGGCGCTATACTTTAGAAATAGTCTTCTCTTGGTGTGCAAATTGATATTTTCTTTGAATACATTTTTCTTGAAGACATTCAAGGCTTAAAGGTTTACTCATTATAATTCCTTAGATTAAATCTTCTTCTACACGATCAACTTTTTCTTGACAACTTTTCCTTGTATAAGTGGCGTGCCCGTATAGATAACCAACAAGTTTTCATCGCCATGGTGATAAAATCGCCGTGATCCACCTGGTGAGTAATCGGGAAACGAGAGTGCGGAAGCGGAAATAAGACTTGTGAATCATTTCGATGCCGTTGTCAGGCATGTCAGTGCTGGGGGGAATATTCATGAATACACGCCTCTGTGATCGGGGCGTCAATTATTCTAGATTATGAACAAAGGATAACTACCAATCATGAACGAAGGCATCCTAAGAAAAGAAAGTAGACACACAATTTAAAATGAGAATTGGCGCTCCAATATGGGATTTGAATAATTGATCAATGATGCAGGTCCAATATCCAATTAGTTATCGGCATACCCATTGGTCAATGCTATAAGTTCTGTATACAATTTTTTTTGGTGCACCTGATGGTTACCGGCACAGGGACCAATATACAATTGGCTATTGGTGTGCCCAATGGTCAATGGTGCATGGAGCAATATCCAATTGGTTAAGGGTGCACACAATTGTCGATGGCACAGCAGCCAATATACAACGACAATAGCAATTGGGTATATATTTGACAGTGAATCTTGTGCATTTGACCAATCATGTCGACGATGCGTGTGCATTTGACCAATCATATCGGCGATGCGTGTGTGTTTGAACCAATCACATCTGGGACGCTTGCACCTTTGACTAATTGAGGATGCTTGGACATATGACCAGTCATGACAGTGTTGCTTGAAAGTTTGACCGATCGCATCGAGGACGCCTGCACGCTTGATCATAAGTCAAGGACTATTGCACATTTGACCAATCGTGTCGGGGAATGCTTGTACATTTGACCAATCGCATCTGGGATGCTTATGCATTTAGGCAATCCCATCAGGGACACAACGCGGAACTGAAATTTCATGTGTGGAAGATGCGCACCCATTCGGAAGTTGTCGACTTTTGGTGGTCGCCGTCTACATGGACACGTCTCCTCGTTCACTTGGCATAAAAATCTGATACGGCTAGCTTGCCAACAAGTGCGACTCGACAAAGAAAAGTTGTCACTTTTTCTCTTCTACACGGGCACTTTTTACTCGTCAAGGAAAAGTCGTCAAGAACAAGTTGATTGTGTAGCAGAAGGTTAAATCTAGATAGTACTTACTGGCAAATACCAGCCCATTTTGACTTATCACTAAAACGAATGTCGGCATCCTTTATCTCTCCATCGATTATCTTATTGCATGAGGTACCAATCAGACCGAAGGTAATATAGTCGTAATACGCGCCATCGCACATATCTGAAAATTATATATTAATACACACAGAAATATTAGAGATGTATATTCACCCCAAAGTGCTTGCAAATAAAATAGTTACAAGTACACATATTGATGCAAGGCATCAATGGTAAATAACGTGCCGGAGGTTATTATAATTCTGAGAATAAACTCAACTGTTTCATGAAAAAATGAAGTTATATAAAGGCATACAAGCCACTTATGACAAAAATATATGCGGACAATAAACACAAAAGAAGGAGTATTTCTTGCAAAAAGATATGGGCAGTATTAGCTATGGGCTAGAAAACGCAGCTTATATTTTTGGTCAGTCCAACAATTTTTCCATCCATCCTTTGTCTCCAGGCCAATCTCCTTAACAGAGAGAGGAACAGACACAATTAAGAGCAGCTGGTGATGGAAAACTGGCTACAAGGCATGTAGAGATATTCTGGTACCGAATAGAGTAAATTATTTGGAATTTGACAATGGTGTGCCACTACCAAATTGCATATGACGAAATTACTGTATAGTAAACATTTTAAAAACCTTTGATACTTTATTAGCGTATTCATATGCGTATCTAACCATATGGGTGAACTGCTGGGGTCGAACCTATTGCAAACAGTGTGGTACAGAAAATCGTTGATCTGACATAATTTGCGCCAATTTTCGGTATAGAATTGTGTACAATGAAATTACGTTCCTGTAGAATGTTTTTAAATTCGGAATACAACTAGCATATTTCCTATAAGTATTTGTGGGTGAAATTCTGGGGGTGAACGTATTGCAATGAAAACCATGAATTCATGAACTGGGAAGAAGAAGAATTCCCAGACTTCCAATTTCAAGGTAACTAAGTTTGAGCTTATTTACGTTATGAAATTTTTAAATCTCACTACGTCGTAAGATTATGCCTATACCTATCTAAACATATGGGTGATATTCTGGGCCGAACCCATTATGAGCGATATGTTAGGACATATCGACACCTATCTGAATGTGGTGAATGTGAACCAACCATATTACAATGGGGCCATATGGCGAATATGTAACTACATATTACCAAATTACTTGATGGTAGACTCGTGCAAAAGCAGTAGTACATATTCAGTTATTTACAGCTATATGTCAAAAAATTGATTACAAACCGAGAACTGAGATTCTAATACTGAATATTAGTTAATTATTTGTAATTTTATTGTCAATGTTTTCGATGATAGTTAAGAGATCATATCTGTTGCTGATGACCACATTATAAACATTGTCTATCTAAGCTCCACCCCTTTTTTGCGTGTTGGAATCGATGTCAATATATACGCTGAATAATGAATTCCCAGACTTCCAATTTCAAGGTAACTATGCAGGTAAGCTGATGACTATTTTGAAACTAATTTGACTGGGTGCAACGAAAACCATGAATCGGCCTAAATTTGAGCCGAAATTATTTCATGGTAGAGAGTTTTAAATCTCACTACTCCGTAAGCATATGCCTATACCTATCTACACATATGGGTGACATTCTGGGGCCGAACCCATTATGAGCGATATGCCAGGACATACCGACACCTATCTGAATGTGGTGAATGTGAACCAACCATATTATAATGGGGCCATACAGCGAATATGTAACTACCTACGATGAGATTACTTGATGGTAGAATTGTGCAAAAGCACTAGCTCATATTGAGTTATATACATCCATATATAAAAAAGATTTGTTGCAAATCGAGAACAGACATTCTGATGCTGAATATAGTAAATTGTTGGCATTTGACAACTGTCCGTGGTTACTAAATTGAATATTACGAACTTACTACGTGGTAGAAAATTCAAGTTTCATTAGCGTGTTCATAGTGTTCATATCGCTATCTAACCATATCGGTGAAATTATGTGGCCAAACTTATTGCAGACAGGTAATAGTAGGGCATTGAAAACCTGCAGATCTGCCAAAATTGACACGAAATTACGCGATGAAATCGTATACTACGAAATTACTTCACGGTCGAATTTTGTTCAATTCCCAATGTAACTATCGTATTCAAATCCCTCTACGCCTATGTGTGCGAAGTTCTGGAGCCGAGCATATTACATAGAGACAGTAGGGCACAGAAAAGCACGAAAACCCCAACATTTAAGCCAATTTTTGCCTAATAAGATTATTTCATCTAGAATTTGTTAGATTCTGAATATACCTAGCATATTAAGGCTAAAGTCTATGTAGGTGAAATTATGGGGCTAAACATATTACAGACAATAGGGCACTGAAAACTGTGAATCACCAGAGATTTAGCAAATTTTCGGTATGAAATTGTGCACTACGAAATTACTTCACGGTAAAAATTTGTTTAACCTCAATCCATTACTTCACTAGCGTATTGATATACCTATCTAACTATAGGTTTGAAATTCCGTGGAGAATTTCCTGTAGACGTTCTTTACTTAGCACATGCATAGGCCTACACTTTCAGTTGATTTCTCTATTCAACAATCTGCTACAATATTATTGACAGCTGTTTTGACTGGAAATTTGGAACATTGGTAGTCTATCAATACTGCTACACAATTGCATTGGCCCTACATGGATTTATTCTCACGGATGGATTAAAGACAACAGGATACTACTGATAATCACACATCCATTATTCATTCGTATCCCGCGAGTTCTCTTTCGATACGAGATCGAGAAATGTATCTCATATGTAGGGGCATATTGAGTAGCCATTGACGTAGCGATTTCACGATCCAGTCTTGCTTTTACAGTCTGCTACGGGGATAGACTGGGTCCAGGTCTGTCTGGTATCCGAAGTTGAGTCTGTGTAGCAGTCTAGTCGTTGTGATAACGTAAGATGACCGGTCATTATATTAGAAGAAGAAGCCAAGCCTTTATTTTTAGATGGATCCATTATTGTTAGCGAACTCTGTCTACTTTGTCGACCTCTACAATATTATTATGCATGTTTTTCTTTTGAAATTTACATCACACATAGAATGCAACAAATGTGAATCATACTATAATATAATACGGGAAAGGTTAAACAGACATGGTACATCATCGTCGTCCTCATAATTTATTAACACTGTATTACCTAAATTGAGTCAAAAATATAAAAAAATATTTGGTTACTGAGTGTCTATTTGCAGGCCAATAGACGACTGTTTTGAAGAGTTACTATTGGAATGACTGGCTCAATTATCGAGCCAGTCATTCAGTGGTGAATTTTCACAAACGATCTCTTGACCTGCAAATTAACATCCTCAAGATCACTGTAGAGGCCGGTTTTGGCGGCCTCCTCATGAAAGGGTTAAAATACATTAAGAGAAGATGATAGGCTTACATGAGCAGTCGTTGTCGTTGCAATACATAATACAGGTCTATGACAGCAACAAGAAAGTGGGTAGGGTGGGTGGGCTACCAGTCAAAGTATTAAAAAGATATTCGTATAGTTGTCTTTATCTGAGATATTGAAATTTCGGTGTTAAACATTCCAAAGGATTTTGTTAGAAAAACACACAATTGTGCCGAAGGAAGTCACATCTTGGTGGCGGTTGCTTGAAATGACCTCCATAGGCCTAACGTTAGTCAATCGGTCACTAAATCTAGATGGTATATTAATACATTAATACCGCACTCGTGTTGGTATCGATGACCGCTTACTTATTTTAATAAACAGCCAACGAAACTCCAAATAACTACTCTAAATAAGTACTCTTCTTTTGCTGGAGGACTGCGTACAAAACATGTTTATCATTCCTTCCGCAGATGAAAGTACTCAAGCCCACTCGCCACGTCTCTTATACGTCCACTTTAGCACTCTATCAAACTGACCACAAATGGCTTCTTGTGGTGATCGTGAGAAATGTCTATTTGCATTAGCTACCCACCGGAGAACTTGTTTTGAAAGTTTATCACTGGAATGACTGGTTGGATAACCGATCCTATAATTCCAGTAGTAAATTGCAAAAGAAAAACCACAATGGTCTCATGGACGGCAATTAGACATAGGACATTTTCTATGATAATGGATTTTTCTGTGTATGACGTCATAATTATTTAGGTCAGATGTAGCTGGACGTCAGAATCAAAATGTGTAATGAATGACGTATCTAGCTCCACCAGGAACATTGAATAGCCAGTCAAGTATGCGAATTGCACGTCTTTACTATTTAATCAACATGCTGTTGAATATTTTGAAACTAATTTGACTAGACGCTGTTCGAATTGTATGTCTTTGCTATTTATTCAACAGTCATTTTCTTTGATAATGGCTGGATTCGATCGAAGGATATGACGTCATAATCAATTACGTCACATACAGGCTGATATCACAATCCAAAATGTGTAAATGAATGGCATATCGAGCTCAGTCATGAACATTGAATAGTCCGGCAAGTGTACGAATTGTATGTCTTTACTGTTTAATCAACATCGTGTTGAATATTTTGAAACTAATTTGACCTGGCGTTGTTGCGGCCAGAGGCAGCAAACCTTTAAAAGCACCCAGTCAAATTAGTTTCAAAATAGTCATCAGCTTACCTGTATAGTTACCTTGAAATTGGTAGTCTGGGAATTCATTATTCAGCGTATATATATATACTAACATATTAGGTGACTTGCGGCAGTTTCATCGTCCTCCGACCTCCTTATAGGCAGTTGGTGAAACTTGTGAGCAGTTGAAAACTGCCCATAAGTCATGTTGAGCTTATTTTCATCTAAATAGCTGAAATCATCCAAATCTGGACAAACAAAATTTTCGCCAAAAGTTGACACTAGGTGGCGCTAGTGTGCAACTGGGTTTTCTAGTTATGTCCCTTTGGCTGATACGTTAACATACCTGCTTTGACCCGGAAGTAAATTGTTTATATATAATTGATAGATAAGTGCTACAAATGACGCGCTTATGGGCAGTTGGAAATTAATTGAGTGTTTAGCCTCTCGGTCGCGCGTGCTTCTTCACTGTATAAGCAAACAAGCCGGGCATTTGAGATACTCTCGACGTAATATTAGTGATTAGCAGGAATTTTACCCGTTACAAGTTAAAATACGTGCTATTTGTAGCATGTATCTGAATTTAAATCATCTCCCGCAATATTGTAAAATTACTGTTGTTGTGGCTTTGGCGGCGGCGGCAGTGGGTGTGGTGGTAATGGTGGCGCTACTAGTTGTAGCGGTTGTGGGATTAGTAGTAGTAGTAGTAGTAGTAGTAGTAGTAGTAGTAGTAGTAGTAGTAGTAGTAGCAGTAGCAGTAGCAGTAGCAGCAGTAGAAGTAGCAGTAGCAGTAGCAGCAGTAGTAGTAGTAGTAGCGGTAGCGGTAGTGGTAGTAGTAGTAGTAGTAGTAGTAGTAGTAGTAGTAGTAGTAGTAGTAGTAGTAATAGTAGTAGTAGTAGTAGTAGTAGTAGTAGTAGTAGTAGTAGTAGTAGTAGTAGTAGTAGTAGTTGTAGTAGTAGTGGTAGTGGTAGTAGTAGTAGTAGTAGTAGTAGTAGTAGTAGTAGTAGTAGTAGTAGTAGTAGTAGTAGTAGTAGAGTAGTAGTAGTAGTAGTAGTAGTAGTAGTAGAGTAGTAGTAGTAGTAGTAGTAGTAGTAGTAGTAGTAGTAGTAGTAGTAGTAGTAGTAGTAGTAGTAGTTGTAGTAGTAGTAGTAGTAGTAGTAGTAGTAGTAGTAGTAGTAGTAGTAGTAGTAGTAGTAGTAGTAGTAGTAGTAGTAGTAGTAGCAGTAGCAGCAGCAGCAGTAGTAGCACTATCAGATTAATAGGATCAGATTCGTAGAGTTCGATAAAATTCGACCGGGTAAACAAAAAATCAATAGTCTGATGTCCTAAGTCTGATATCTGACGTCCACTCTGAAGAATTGGGCACATTCAATTTCCTCAAATTTTGTCAGAATGTGTGCTTTAAATCTCGTTTTGCGCGTGTTGGGATCGATGTTTATACTTTGAACCCTGAATTCCCAGAATCGTAATTTCAAGGTAGGCATAGCTTAACAGCTACGATGTTTAATGTTCTGTTTAATTTTACTCTTGGCTGTTGCGGTCTATGGCAGCAGCAGTGTACCAGTTAAATTTATTTCAAAATATTCAACAGAATGTTTATTAATTTGTACATTCACCAAAGACATACAATTCGTACATTTGACTGACAATTTCTGCTTCACGGTTATACCTTACACACAATCCTACCTACCCACCCCAGCCTTACGCGCAGCGGGATTCTTAGGTTTTCTTTCCGTAAGTGCGTTCGCACGTATGTACGTACGTGTGTGCATACGTGCGTACGTAGATGCGCCACGAAAATGTTGGAAAGAGAATTTTTTTAAACTGGACACGATGGTTGTATATTACACAAACATGGGCCTAATCTTGCAATTTTTGGCATTGATCCGCTATGTACATAGGCCCGTCCGTTCCATATATCTAGAAAAGCTCGTCGTTGAAACTCTTCTTACGGATTGAGAGAGAATAGGAGGAAAAGATATACCGCCAGCCCACCCGCTACGCGTAGCGTTATGTGCCTGGTCTAGTATCATATCCAGACAAATCATGCATTTACATCGTACTAACATACGCCCACTCACATTACCTTCGCTATTCGATACGGCAGAGGAGCGGGAAGGCGAGACCCGTGCAATAGGACGATGGCATTTACACGACTGTATTGTAAAAAATCATGTTGGTGATATACGCATGCCTGGCCGCCAGCGTGAGGTGGGGGGGGGGCACATTTTAACATCTAGCTGATTTTCTCTTGTTGATTATGACGTCATATACCTGAGTGACAGTACTGGTCCCTCCTTTGCCTCCCGCATATATATGTCTCCTTCAACAAGAGCTAGAAGTTACATGAACTTCTGCTCGTAATTTCGCGCATAGGACACTGCTTATAATTGCCTGGATCACTGGAACATCTAGCAGTTATCCTAAGATGGATGAAAATGATAAAGTTGATCGTTTCTCATTTAACGATTTATCCAAATCTTTCGTCTGTTCTCTTGTTCACGACACAAGCAACGGTGATTTTTGCAGCAGAAACTTTTCTTTTATCCGCCATCTGATTAACCTGATTGTTTAAACGCTTGTCAGATTAGCGCTACGGCGTCAGATTAATCTAATCGTGAAAACCGGCCTTTAGCAATGCACTTAATAACGACATGGCCGTCCTACATCGTTGATCTGTTGACCTCAAACTTAAAACAATAATAAATTGTCGTAATATGAAGACTTGAACTAAATCTGGCGAGTCTAACCTTTTTGCACTCCAGAGTTATGGCCAAAATGTGTATTCTTGCTTGTACCATGTAACCCCGTAACCTAGAAATTGTGTTGCTTTAAGCTCAATCTCATAGAACTTCTAGGCACCAATAATGTGGCCGGTCGTCATTTTTTAAATGGATGTGCCAAATTTGGTGAGTCTATATACTTGCGTTCCAGATGTATAGTTATTTAAATATATTTTCCGGGATGCACTTAGTCACTCAATAACCTAGATATTTGACCGTTTGACATCAAACTTATTTTTTGTCTCGCCATCTACCATATGAATAGATATGCAACATTTATGATTCTACATTCTCGGACTCCGATATCTACGCTCATATAATCAGACCAACACACAAACAAAGCAGACAAACAGAAGACACCAGCCGCAATACTCACACTGGCCTGTGGCCGCGTGAGAACTGACGAGTAGGATAGTCCTTTAAAACACATAATTGCTGTAACAAGCAGTTTTTAACTGACGGACAGACATGCTACCTTATACAATGCATCACTAAACCAAGCAAAATCTCACAAGGATTGCACAAATAAAATATCTGATCTGGAGTCTACATGTGTTATTACTCTCATGCGTAAGCGCGCGCGCGTGCGTGCGTGCGTGCGTGCGTGCGTGCGTGCGTGCGTGCGTGCGTGCGTGCGTGCGTGCGTGCGTGCGTGCGTGCGTGCGTGCGTGCGTGCGTGCGTGCGTGCGTGCGTGCGTGCGTGCGTGCGTGCGTGCGTGCGTGCGTGCGTGCGTGCGTGCGTGCGTGCGTGCGTGCGTGCGTGCGTGCGTGCGTGCGTGCGTGCGTGCGTGCGTGCGTGCGTGCGTATGCATGCGTGCACGCGTGCGGGTACGCCTGTCTTTGTGCGTATATTCGCGTCCGTGCGTACGTGTGAGCGCATGTGCGTGAAACCACCCTGCCTGCAAACTCAGGGCGGGGAGGCGTGGTGTTTTGAGGAGGAATCGACGCAAAGGTAATTGGTTCCCGAGCCGGACTGAGCGACTGTGTGTGAGTGGGCGTCATCCTCTCATATACGATGTTAGCGGTCTCTCCACCTCCGATATTTTACAATCTTAATCTGAATCCATCTCCTGCATATATAACGTATCACTCTGAATGGAAATCTTTTGAAATTTCCCAATATCTCGTCGTAAATTATGCGAAAATACCGTGGTTCTAGTTGCAGGCATTATTACTGCTGCTTAATTAAAAAACAAGGGAAGTGTTCACTTCATGATAAAAGCATGGGATGTTGTATATAGATACCTTTGTAAGTCTTTGTAAGTCTTTATCAGATTAGGATCAAGAACCCAATAAAATTCGTCTTACAAGCGTTCTAATATGCAAAAATCCAAAATGGCCGCCACAAGCAAGGATTGTTGCCTATATTTTCATATATTTTTCGAGTTTGAGCTTTATTCCTCTTTATAGAAATCCTTGGCACATTTTATTCCTCCGAGATTGTTTATCTTACATATTTTGTCATTAGACAATGCCTTAGTTTGCATATTTCCAATATGACCACTAGTTACATTCAAATATCACTATGTCTTTAGGAACATTATGACAGCAAAAGTACAGAACCTGTTTTCCTTCTACGTTTGTGTTTTGCTGTTTGAGAGAGCATACTAATGATCTTTATGTTAGTCCTAAGGTGTAATATCCAAATCGTTGTGTGTCCAAAAGTACTGATTTGTTAGCATTTACTCTTGATGTAAGTTAGACTATTCTCATTGTAAAGGCATACAACCACTCTGGCAGATGCCCAACTCTGTACATTTAAGCGCATTTGATGACTTCCGGGAAAGCTGTCCACTGTCTTTTTCTTTCCAGCCCCAGCCAGAAAGCCATGGTATGGTAGGTTCCTGTGCAAAGCATTGCCCCCATACGTAGCTACCTCGATACACCACTCTCTTACAATGCGCAAACAAGGTGGTTTCAGTTAGCGGGATATCCTCAAAAGATCTGGAACCTTGGGAAAATACATGTTTCCCTGCGTCGTTCACTGCCAATAGCGCATAAGTCCTGCTACACAAAAGTACAACAAACGTTTGGACCTTCTCAAAGAAAATGTGTGGTATTTCTGCTAGATAGTCAGCTACGGCTCGAAGGGTGTTTGTGAGTTGTTCGAAGACATTCCAAATCCTACAGCACGTTTTCCTCCCACGTCCTGTAACGAACGAGACACCATCACAACCAGTTAGGCTCTGAAGCATGGGAAGAGTAGTCGAACTTTCAGGGCCAATATTCGCAAAGATACTGTGGGCAGCAATATATCTGTATGATTTTCCAGTCCCAAAAGCCACCCATAATTATGTGATATGCATCTGTTTGGCGACACACACAGCTAGAACAACAACATCGGTATCCAATGTGCGAATGCTTTCTTTTGAGTGTCCATTCTGCACACAGTCTTTAGCATGCAGGAATATCCTGCTGTCAGTTTCATCGTGGCTACACGGTTGTAGGTTACTCATGTCCTTGCCACAATATGTAGACAATATTTGTGCGCTGAATGTCGTGACGATTTCTGTTCCCTCTGGCGGTGACGATTTGGTCACGCACTCTGCCAAGTAGAGAAAACGCCCCTCCTTGTTAACATCAACATGTAGGTATGTTGACCATTCGGCAGGCATCCGGGTTATATCGAAACATGTCGACGTTTCCCTGTCCCTCTTGTTTCTCAGCCAGTTTGTTTGGGACTTGTTGGCAAATATCAACTCTCTGGACAGATTGCAAGCATGTGTGTATGTTAGGAACGAATAGGGGCATAGCATATTCATTAACATGTGCACAACAGCGGCACTGTATAGGATTTCGGAATCTACACCTGGTTTATTTTCAGAGACCACTGTATTAGACTTGTCGATTGGAGACAAACCAGTAAGTCTTACTATGGGCCTTCCTCATTTTACCTATGCTGGTGAATGGTGATGGACATGTGTGATCCTCGTGTTTGGAGCTAAGTAAATTCTGGAGAGGTGTGCACAGTTTTGTTTCAAAGACAATATCTAACATGCAGTATTTGATTTTGAAATTTTGGACGGTGTTCCAAACAGTGAAACTTTGTTCTTAGGTATGGTGTCAGTGAATGGCACACGACAGCTAACCAAACGCTGTAGAACAAATTCTTCATACTGAGTTTGTCCAATAGATTCAATTGTCCTGACTACATCTAGTGTCACTCTGTCCATGATACTGTTGGTGTCAATGTGATGTAACTCGCCACTATCGTCAAGGAAAGATTTCTCTGCTCTACAAAGATTTTCCCCAGCTCTTGGGTGCCTGTCACAAACTCTTTCTGGGTTGCTTCAGTTTGCTCATGGTGTTTTGTCTCATTTTGAGCTGGTGTATCTTTTAATTCTTCTGCCAGTCTGGCCCGCTCTGGCCCACCTAGCTTCCACCTTAAGAGCACACTAGGATTTTGTGTCAAGCCGATAGCACACCATCTCCTTTCACAAGTTAATTCAGCTGTTCATCACACTGGTCAAGGGCCATAGCCGAGAAATTTTGAAACGTTTTCTGAGAGGTGGCATTAATTTTCAATGTGTAACCCATCATTATTACATAATGACCCTCTCCGTGTTTATTTGGCCATGTCCATTGTGCCTGTTTTGTCAAGGCATACAGTCATTGGTTAGCAGTGGCAAACAAGTCTGCCCATGATTAAGATGTGACACAGCGTAACTGACAATTCCCATGGAATGACAAACCATTTCGCGGTTATGGGCGCCCATGGGATGTTGTCATTTTAGTTATAGACACCTTTCCAAGCAGTTCTTCCGTATTTTTCAAAGCACTCTCCATAGCTACAAATGATTTATAAACTGGAGCCGGGGTGTAGTATGTGCTGAACTGAGGGAGCATTGGATTCACGGTCTGAAATACCAACAGGCGGCCGCAGAATAATAATCTGGTAAGAGACGCTAAGTTGTTAGTGCTTGTAAGTGGTGGCAGTTCATTACACCTATTTTCCCCAGAGGCATCGACTGTTGGATGCTGACAAAGTGAGACGGCTGTCCCATGAAAACTGTCTTTGGTTGAACGTGAACTGGTGTTGTGATCAATATTATCGAAAGCACCAGTAGTGAACACTATTGCCTTTATGGTTGGTGGACACGCAGCGCCATGGTCATGATAATACGTGCACACACTGCTAGCTATATATGTCGATAAGCTCAGTAGTCTATCATATGAAATATAAATCCCGTATGAAGGAAGATCCTGTGTTAACTCTCTGCTGTGCGTGCAAGTATTTATATGTAGGCCAAGGTGTATGGCAAATGGGGTCAACATATCCTTACTCTGCCTAATGTGTGATTTAGCTCCTGGTTTCCTCGGATGCTTAACACTGTTGAAAATCAGTAATTGGGATATATTGAGACCTACTGCCCGTTGCTGGTTTTCGGTTTTCTCTTCCCCGAAAACATTCAGTGATCATATCACATCGGACTATTTCAGCTGCCTTAGCAAGTATCATAGCACCAGTTTAAAGGTTTTGCGTGCAAGGTTTGCTTATGCTAAATCCAATCTTCATCAAACATGAGCAACAACGTCTTCCCCTTCCCTCCCGAATGAGCTTTTAGATCTGGAACAATTTTGAAAAAGGTCCTCCTTTAGTCGAGTGCTATTCACACGACATTGTGCATTTACCTATAATTGTTCCTATTGTCTGTTATACATCTTGACTAACTCAGACAAGGGGAACACTGGACACACGTCTGGATCTCTTGTATCGTCAATGCACGAAACCAACTTTACTAATACCAACGCTTTCAATTGAGCTTCTATATCTGGACTGGAAGAGGCAATGGGAGTAGTTCTCGCATGTCTAAATAGACGACTCTGTAGTAGTCGCTTCTTGTTCTACAATGTCAGAATTTGTTAACTTTGCAGGCAACGATCTATCATTCAGGAGAGTTGATGCATTTCGAGCATGTTCATCAATTTGCTTGGTAACAGCTTTGTTACTTCGTGTGCTCTCTCTCTCTCTCTCTCTCTCTCTCTCTCTCTCTCTCTCTCTCTCTCTCTCTCTCTCTCTCTCTCTCCACAGAAGAAGCACGCATGGATGTCAGATGACCTGAGGAGACCAGTACGACAATTCTGGTCTTTACGGGGCTGCACTCGGTATCAATGTCCCCAGATTTTCGATGTGTTTTTGGCGCGATTGAGATGATACGAGTGAAACGGATTGAAACAAGTCTTATGTCAGCATACTTGATGTTTCTCAAGTGTCCGTTGGATGCCACTATCATCTACTATATAATCAAAACACCGTTCCCATATATAATATCTCTATGACTATGAATACTATGAATAGTTTACTACCATGCCTCAACACACTAAATATATGAATACTAAACCGTTGCTGTGTAAATTCATAAGTTGCACTTAAATAATTTACCGGATTATTCTGGTGGAAAGTATGTAATAAATATTTGAGAAATCTGTTTTACATTCAATAGCTGATTATGTAAGGTGGCACAAATATTGTTTATTTGATGATGTAGTGACGACAGGTGTGAAGTTCGAAGTTGATACTTTTTAAACCATGCAATCAGCATTACACAGGGACTCTGATAACGCAGGAAACTGATATTCTATGCCGCCATAGCTGCCATCTTGGAGTTATGCAAATAAGGATATTCCCATGACAAATTCGTTGGCAGTCTCGTTTTTCGAGTGCTTGCAACGGTCATTGTTCATGGGTCTCTGAGAGAATCTGTAAAATTGAAGTGATACTTTGCATCAAATGAGTGAATTCACACCCAGATCTATATTATATATAATTACACGAGTCTTGTTAAGATATCTGTAGATAGTCACTAAATATATGCGTGTGTGTGTGCGTGCGTGCGTGCGTGCGTGCGTGCGTGCGTGCGTGCGTACGTGCGTTCGTGCGTGCGTGCGTGCACGCGTGCGTGCGTGCGTGCGTGCGTGCATGCGTGAGTGCGCGTATCAGCATAGGCATTCTGCCAACGTCATGGTTTGAGGGCGACGTTTCCCCGGCCACCCACCCCCAAACCACCACTCTTCAAGCGCTTTCATCAGTACTGTTTTATTAAGTCTGCTACTCCAGTGGCACAACTTTATAACAAGGAGATATTTGTCTTGGAGTTCAGCCATCAGTTGCTGTTTATTATTTAGGGCTCGTCTCCTGGAAAGCTGGGAAAATTAGACTTGGATAAGTGATTTTTTCGAATAAATGAGAAAATTCTACTCAAATATAGTTCCCTTACATGGCCATAGTTGGATGCGTGGGAGACACGCCCCCCCCCCCCCCCAAGTTCTCCCAAATCAAGCGCATATTATACGATACGGTTAATTGTATTGGAAATTTAATATCACTTTCCAAGAATTACCTTTTTTTTCTCACGGACGATTGAGCACACCAGATGCATCCGTGGCTCTTAAATCTGGCCTATTCTCTCTACAATATATATGATGTAAATTCGTTGGGTAGCATTTAATCAGTATTTTAAATTATTCAATGAATTGTTGACACCAATACTGGCACCTGGTTGCGAGGAATGTCGCCTCCATATAGGTTATGAAGGTGAGAAATATCACCCGCGTTCTTACAAGCAACAGTTAACAGTAATAGGGTCCCCGAATTCTATGTTTATGATGAGTACGGAAGAGCACGCTTTGTTTGCCGAATGAAACAAAACTTATAACCTATTCGTTTAGCAATAGAAAATTAAATGTATTTACAATACCCTGTACAATAACTGTGACATGAATAATAAATGAAAGAAGTGGGTTAATAGGAATAGAGATATAATGTATGGACGGGTATTTAATTACGTATGGGAATAATAATTTGAACATGTTGATAGGATGTGTTTCATATACAAGCAAATGTTTGGGCATAATTCTCTCCAGAAATAGAAAGTTACCTATATAAATTTATTTTTCCAGATTTCTCATTTAAATGCTATTTAGACGAGATCAAGATTGTCAGATATAGACACGCATTGTATCAAGTTCGTATTGGAACACATAAATTATATATACAACGGAGCAGAAATCAATATCTATGTCTTTAAAGTAGAGGAAATACCCTTTTTTTTACTTAGACCTTCGCGAAAATATAACAAAACTGGGTAGAAATGATAATTCCAACAAATGGGTCAGTTTAAATGAATTAGGAACTGGCCATGCAGTTTCATCTACAATACACTTCAGAAAGGCAAACAGGCCATAGAATGAACATTTTCACTTCAAATCTAGTTGAAAACGGGTGGGTGTGTCTTGGCGGTTGATCCATGAAATAATAATGTTGTCAAGACTTGTGGTGGGTGCGTAGAAAAGCTCGTCGAAGCGACAATCTTCTAAAACGTTCGCTACTACAAGTGTGTTAAGCTTAGTTTATTTATACATAGTTAGAGAGAGAGAGAGAGAGAGAGAGAGAGAGAGAGAGAGAGAGAGAGAGAGAGAGAGAGAGAGCGAGCGAGAGAGAGAGTGAGAGAGAGAGAGAGAGAGGGGGGATTGGAGGGGGAAAGAGAGGGAGCGAAATGGAATCAGAATATGTAGACGAACTGGTAGTAAGTAGGGTTACTCATGTGTGTAGCCCTAATGTGGTGTGAGTTTAATGGCGTGGGAAATATGCTGTTAAAGGACAGTTCATTTGGAGTTGGGGTTTTTGGTGTGGGGGCAGCTATAAAGATGACAACAGAAGCGAAGATGTTCAGCTTGTTCCTCAGCGTGGTCGCGTTGGCACTTTGGGCGTCAAAGAGGTTGTTGTTGAAGCGGTCTCTATTGAGACCACTACTACCGTTGCCAAGGCTATACTAATTTATGTCGGCTGGTCGAATACCAGCATAGAACCACAAAGTTGGTGAATGGGTAGGAGATATAGCTTTGAGTTTGTTTTTAACTTCATTTAAAGAGGCTGATGAAGTAAAGAGGCTGGTGACGGTATAGGGGTGAAGTTATATGGGTGGACCAAGGAACAAACATTTGCTGGGGAAAGGAAGTTTTGACGGAGTTCAGTATGTATGATTACTGTATTCTTCGGCTGTGGGAGTAGTAGAAACGTCCTACAGCTGCAATCAGTCGTTCTTCGCATTTGCCCACTGTGCCTTGTCCTCAGCCAAAATCATTAGCTTCCTCAGGTCCATTCTTGACTTGAGTGTACCTAATCCTGCTTTCTTGAGGTCACCTCGTAGCACACTTAGCAGATTTATGCAATGACGTCCTCTCCTGGCTCTGTATTTGCTGACTCCGAGTAGGGCGAATTTCAAGGCTCTCTGTGCTGGTGTGTCTTCTGGCATCATTGGCACATGGCCAAACATGGACCATCTTTGTTGGCCGACATTTACAGACAGCGGCGGCGTATTACACATGTTGTATAGTGCATTGTTGGAAATTATGCTCTCTGGCCATCGGTGTCCAGTGATGGCGCCTAGGTGTTTGCGGTGGCAGGCGTCAAGTTTGTCTAGAGCTGCCTTTGGAGCTGCCCAGCTGTTGCAGTTATACATCATCAATGATACGCAGGTTGCATTGTAGAAACGTAGTCTTTCTACCAAGGGCATCTTTGATCTACGAATCCCTAGCTTCCAGAAGGACTGGAAAGCTATGTTCCCCATGATGTAGCATGCAGCAATGTCAGCAGTACTGCAAAGCAGTGAGCCCAAGATTTTACTTTTCCTCCACGGTTCGCCGAAATTCTCAATTTTTAGTTTGCTTGCAGCTATTGGGAGAAGTTCGTCAAGGGGTTTCTTTTCCTCATCTATAAAGTCCACATCATCTCTATCGGCATGCACAGTATTAACACCGGGGGTTTGGTCTTGTGGAAATTTGGCACACGGATGCAGCAGCTAGGTAACAGGTGAAGAGCACAGGGGATAGACCATCTCCCTGTGAGGAGCCGAGTGATGTCTCAAACTCTACAGACTTCACTGACTTGACTCGTACTCTCAGCTTTGTATCTGCAAGCAATAGTCTCACTAGTCGTAGCTCATCTTCATTGCACCAGGCCTGGCATAGTACATCTAGGATCTTTGAGCGCTTAATTGTGTCAATGGCTCGTGACATGTCAATGCCCATTTTGTGGAATTCCCAGTGTTTGGACATGACTACCGACACAAGCATGCGTTGAGCCCATACAATATCTGCGCAGCTACATCCATGTTTGAAGCCACTTTAACATGATCTGGTGAAGTCGTCGATCTTGTCTCTGATGCAGCATAGAGTAACATTGGATAGGATTTTCCGTATGCTGTTAAGGAGCGCAATGGGCTGCAGATTGGCTGGGGGTCAGGTTGCTTCTTGGGCTTGGGAGATCAGTACGGCAACAGATAAGTGTAACTGTGCTACCATGACGTAAGTTCTATGGGTTTCTGTTTTGAGTGAGCTGTGGGAGTTGGTCTGACAGATTCACAGAAGTCATTCTATTAATAATCTTGTATAATCGTATTAGCCTATAGGTTGCGCGTCTGTTTAGGCATACAAGCCATCGGTGCTCGTAATCCGAGGCAAGCCACGTATCGTTCTTAAGCGTGTATTTTTGTATATTTCCTAGTCTACGCGCCAGACATTCGAATATGCTGTCCCAGATAATGTCGGCGTATTCCCAAGGATGGTCTGATAAACTTTTATACATGATTTCCAAGCACCTCCGGTCTAGGATACATCTGAGACCTTTAGGTATGGAAAGTTCGTGTGAAGCATGTGAGAATGGGTTATCTCAGTGGGTGTGCCAGTTCCATCTATTATTAAGATTAGTACCAAGATGCTTGTGATGATTTGATGGGGCAAATCCATAATTTCCTAATTTAATCAAATACTTGAGTGACAGATTGGATCCCTCCATTAACAACTGTGCCTATTTTTATACAGGTGCTAGTCTGACCACCTGTCTTGGAGAAGCGCCGTTCTCTTGCTACAAGAGCTATGTGACTCGTCGCACAGGGCTGACCGTATATATTCTGCAATTTCATGTTCAAATTATACTTTTGTTCTTTTATAAATTCTAGTTAAACTGTTATACTATGCCAGCTTTCTATGTTACATTTGTTGATCTCTGTATAGTCAAAACGTGTAATTGCCTTCGGTACTAATACATTTCATTCTATTTCATTGTAGGAAATCGTACTGTTGACTACTTGGGGTGGGGCTAATTTGACTGGAACCCGTTGCTGTCGAATTAATTTCAAGATATATTTTGAGGACAATTTTACTTTGAGCTGTTGGTGCCTCTGGCAGTAGCTGATCCGGTCTGTTTGATTTCAAAATATTCAACAACCTATTTGCACGATTTCTAAAAATGTTAGTGTATGGTACTTCGGGGTTCATATGACTAAGGCTATTAGATATGGGTTTCATAGCCATACGTCATATAAGGAGATCAAAAGGGGTGTGACACTAAGACCCAGGTGTCCGCCCAGTGTTCATTAGACAAATTTCATTGCATTTTTCCTCTCTCTCCTCCTCCCTACCTCCCACCTCGCACTCCTTACTTTTGTTTTCAATCTACAATCTGAAATGGAATTTAGCCTGCCATATAACAACTTGAAATGCTCAAAGTATGCAGTGTTAGTGCAGTGCCATGTGTTCCTATCTTCTAAAAGGTGATGGTGATAGCATGACGTCAGGTGGGTATGAAGATGATGAGGATGTGAAGATTCTTACAATTGAAATTGAAGTTGAAATTGAAATTAAAATTTATTTGGTACTGAACGAAATTACACGTTTTGACCATATAGAGATCTACAATGTAACATATAACGTTGGCATAATATAACAGTTTAACTAGAATTTACAGAAACAAAAGCATAATTCGAACGAACATGAAATTACATAATATATACATTCAGCCTTCTGCGACTAGCCACATAGTTCTGGACGCAAGAGGATGGCGCTTCTCCAAGACAGGTGGTCCGAATACCACCTGTCTAAAAAATACGTACAGTTGCTAATGGAGGGATCCAATCTGTCACCCAAGTAATTGACGTCATATTAAATTACTTTATTAGAGGGCTAATGTCATAATCATTAGTAGGTTTAACACAGTCGGGAAAAATTGAATAGTCCGCAATGAAGAGTGCCAATTGTATGTGTTTGATCGATTTATAGTTTAATAACTGTTCTGTTGAAAGGTTTGAATCTAACCTGACCTGGAGCCTTTGCTGCCATAGGCAGCCACTGTTCACAGGCAAATTAGCTTCAAGATATACAACATTTTAACTGTACAGTTACTCTGAAATTGAGATTCTGGGAGTCAGGGTTCAAGCTATATAAATTCATCCCAACTTGCGCAGAACTTATGTGGAGCTTAGTTAGAAGACGGCATAGACAATTAGGTCATCAGGGAGCTGACGTCACAGTCACAGTTACATTGAGAGAAAATTGCGGTTTCTGCCACCGACCAAATACAACCCACTGTTGTAAGACAAGAAAACAAGAACAATTCAGTGGATTGTTTTCGAAATTAATCTGCTGGGAAGCTATTGCTCTCTGAGTTGGCAACACATTCCTTTCAAATTAATTCCCAAACAATTCAACACACTGTGTATGAATATTTGCATGTAAATAAATAGGGGTGTTTATCAAAGAAAGTGGAAACACATATGTATCCCTCCACCCCACCCTTCGATTCGCATCAAATAACGTCCATGCTTAGTAGATCTAGATCTTATTACATACATTTAACCTAGAAAGATACTAAAACAGACCTACTGAATGATAAACTACACTAAAATACTTGAGGCAAAAATATTAATATCCTGTATGCAAACCAGACTCACCATTGCTATTATCTGTGATATTTTGCTCAATTCATTCAAGTAAACTAAAATGTGGTCTATAACAGTTTTCGTTAATGTATACTAGAATATTTGAACAGGAAACACACTTTTATGGTGCAAATTAAAGGTGTTTGATTCTGTAATCTAAATCTGTTCACTGATATGAAACATATGCCGCGCCACACCAAACTTTTGTTATCTCCATTCTATTTTTGATTAATATTATTTGGATAAGTTCAACTTACACCACTTCTACTATAAAAAAAAAATGATTATAATTTAATAGTCTGTGACAATGTTGCGATTTTATCGATTTTCTTCTAGAAAATGGCATTGTTGCAGCTATAAATTTAATTTACGCTTGTAGTACGAGTAATACACATTTTCCAGAAGAAAACGGGGAAAGCCATTATAAATTTCACAGCCATCTGAAGGCCACGTTTACTTCTAGAATTACAGGCGATGCATAATCGCCAAAGCTATTTTAAATTTGCAAGGCTATTCGCAACAAAACATCTAAAAGTACTGACAAAATTATGTGTTGCCAAACCGTCACTAAATAATTTGTGCCAAGGCAATCAAATACTTTCTTCAGTCATCGTTTTCCGCTCCCTGTAGATGTATGGTCCATTATTGCGGCGGCGGCGACTACTACGACGACTACGACGACGACGACGACGACGACGACGATGCCAGAAGTAAAATCAATTCGGTGTTGGAATAATCTATGTAGCAAAATCATATACTACCACTTTGTGGAAGTCAGATTTCGGCGATCATAGGCTCCCACGAGCCTTTCTATCGGGGTGTGTGGGTGTGTGGGTGTATGGGGTGGGGGTGGGGTGCAATTAAGCAGCTAAGAACTTTGTTCCCAAAAGCAGAGACTACGTCATAGACAGGTCGGATAACTACTGATTAGTACTAGCGAGCAATTTCTTAACGTGTGGCAGATAACGGGATGTCAGATAGCATGCACGCACGCACGCATGCACGCACGCACGCACGCACGCACGCACGCACGCACGCACGCACGCACGCACGCACGCACGCACGCACGGGCATACACACGCACCCACCCGACGATAAGTAGGCCTACCAACACACAATAGCACACCAATTTCTTTGTCTGTCCATAAAACACAAAATCTTATCACGTCCCGTGAGATTCCGAGGATATATATTGGCATACAGTTAATAGATGCTTGTCTCAGATTGATTCTACATATTTCCCATAATCCTTATATCTCGCCGAATTTAAGAATACACTAATTACATATCAAATGTATGATTGCTTTGAAAACGAAGCAATTAACTCATTCAAATGAATGCCGAGATTCAAATAAAGGAACGCTACAGATTACAAACGCGTTTGGGGCAGACCGTGATCTTGAGGAGTTTTGACATCAGTTTCAGTTTCGGTTTTCTTTATTTCACTCAGGCAAATGGTATATGAGGGCAACATTTATGTTTGTTTTGGGCGATAGAGTTATTAGAATATTTTTTAATTTGTGTTCACATATGATATTATTATCATTGTAATCATCATCATCATCATCATCATTATTATTATTATTATTATTATTATTATTATTATCATTATTATTATTATTATTATTATTATGATTATTATTATTATTATTATTATTATTAACATCATTAATTTGATTAATTTGGGAAATGATATAAACCTTAATCATCGGTTGTTGTTGTTGTTGTTGTTGTTGTTGTTGTTGTTGTTGTTGTTGTTGTTGAGGTTGAGGTTGCCGCTGTTGTTGTTGTTGTTGTTGTTGAGGTTGAGGTTGCCGCTGTTGTTGTTGTTGTTGTTGTTGTTGTTGTTGTTGTTCCCGCCATCGTTGGCATCAGTAGTTATGGGTGGGGCTGGTCGCTATTGTTCTTTTCGTTGGAATGTGGTTTTAACCAATCAAAATGCTCCATTTCATTTTCTAGCATTTGGAGAACAATGGCGAACAGGGGCACACGCATTCTAGAGAACAATGGCGACTATAACGCCACGTTTTTCTCGATAACAATGGCGACTATATTCACACGTATTTGAGAATCTGCAACACTGGAATGTTCTATTATTTTGAATGAGTTAACCCGTAAAAGTATAAAAGTTGTGTATTTTACGTTTGAACGTAGTGGCGGCGGTCCCCCCTCCGGGGTTATCTACCATTGTAAAAATAATAAGAGATGATGTATGATAATGTAAAATAATAGAGTTTAAGAGGTAGTCCGATAACGGAGGTCGTGGGAGGAGGAGGTTGATGAGTTTGAGGATGAATGCAATGCCGGCCGGCCGAGTGGTCTGATAGTAAACTGTAGAATATTTAGAGATTGCCTGTAAGCTGTTAGTAAGCAATAGCTACCAGTGGATTGTATCATGGGTTAAAAAAGTTAACCCTTTCACCGATGAATATATATCTCATTTTCATCGATACCATACAGGAAAACTGTTGAATATTTAGAAAATAATTTGACTGCCTGTGTCAGTTGAGGCGGAATGCTATAGTATTCCTCCTCAGTTGATATTGCTGGATGATTATGAGGGCGATGCTAGCGTACTTGTTTACAAGGTATGTATGATGTACGAATATTTTGATAATTTGTTGCTGAATATTTTGATAATTTGAGTGGTATCTGAATATTTTGATAATTGGTTGCTGAATATTATGATAATCGGTTGCTGAATGTTTAGATTGGTTGCTGAATAAATTGATTGGTTGCTGAATATTTTGAAAACGATTTGACTGTGTAAATTTCTTATTAGGCGATGTTAGGTAAGAGAGAGGGGGTCTTATAATGGAGGTCGAAGGAGGAGGGAGGAATGCTATCTAGGCCAGCAAAATGTGTTCCCCAGTCATTTAATTTTCAAAAATCAGACACGTACACAGGAAGTTTTCCTATGTTATTATATAGATAGTGTTATCTATCGTATTTATGTCTCTAAAATGGCAGTCATTTAATTATTAAATTTTCAAAAATAAGGACAAAATGCATTCCTTGTCAATGGCAATGCATTAATCGACCGCGAACAATAGCGTACAGATGCCCATTTATAACAGTATCGTTGGTATTGATACTAGTAAAATAATAGAGTTTAAGAGGTGATCCGATAACGGAGGTCGTATGAGGTTGAGGATGTATGAGGAATTACGGTATTGATGTTTGAAAATAATTTGACTGTTTCGTCGCTAACGTTATTAGTATACTGTAGAATATTTAGAGACTGTCCGTAAGCTGTTAGTAAGCAACAGCTACCAGACACATTAGTAACAAAATATTAAAAATAATCTCGTATTAATGGTATGTACGGTTGGAATGGTAAACAAGACTTGGTGGTGATGGATTCATTGGATTGTATCATGGGTTAAAAAAGTTAACCCTTTCACCGATGAATATATATCTCATTTTCATCGATACCATACAGGAAAACTGTTGAATATTTTGAAATTAATTTGACGTTGTTAACTTTATTAGTAAAACTATTTTTGTTGAATATTTTGATTGGATTTTAACCGGCATTACGCACAAATTGTTTTAAAATACTTTGCAATAACATCAGACATTTTAGATACGATGGGTAAAATGTAGTCATTATGCCTCTGAGGGTTCCGTTTACAGAATTGTATGTCGAGCATACTTATGCTAAAAAGATTATTTGGTGCGTATGATTTATCCATACATCTTGAATAGCCGTGGGATCGGTCCTTAATCGAGTTACAAACATGGCACGTGTTAATAACGAAAGAATGTTAAAGCACCAAGTTCAATCTTAAATCGAGATACAAACATGTCATGTGTTAAGGAATACTATAAGAATATACCACCCGTCTCGTTCTAAGCACGGGATATTACAATGTCCTCGCCGAGAATTTGTGAAAATCGATAATAACGCCCGCTCACCGGCTATTGCTGTTTACCGACGCTTAAAGATACGACAATTAAGAGCAACATTTTGAGTGTAGTAGCATAATCATATATAAATATATCCTTTTGGCTACAGAGCAGTGATACGTTATAACCATGTTTTTTACTATATAATTCAGTCCTGCCCTAAGCGACCACCTCGTGTTGCGCCATTTCATGGACGCTAGAGACTTTCTTAACCCTTTTAACCCTCGAATTTCTTCAAGAAAATGTCCATTCTCTTCATATTCATATTTGTAGTACAAGAGAAGACTATTTTTGAAAATTTATTATCGGAATGACAGGCACTGCAGGCTATCCATTTGTCTAGTCATTGCGCCGGCAAACACCCCCACCAACCACCATTATCATCGTCAACACCCACCACCATGACCACTATGACCTACATCCAACACCATGCATTAACCCCACCAACACTATCACCCACGCACCCGCCAACCCATAGCGAATTTCTTCATATTCATACTTGCATCCTTAGAGAAGACTATTTTTGAAAATGCATTAACCCGATCACCACCACCACCACCACCCACGCACCCGCCAACCCATAGCGAATTTCTTCATATTCATACTTGTATCCTTAGAGAAGACTATTTTTGAAAATTTATCACCGGAATGACTGACTCTGACAGCTATCCAATTATCTAGACATTGTGGTCGGAATGTGTGAGAGCTCTGTGTTTGAAAAAATGGCATATAGGTTGGAAAGGGTCATGAGGATTTAATAAAGTTCTCGCTCATATGCACACGTGCTAATACGGGATACTGCTAGTTATACGTTGTGCATAGGTGCCTGCGTGCAACACTACGACCTACGCCCAACACCAGGCATTAACCCCACCACCAACACCCACCCACCCGACAACCCATAGAGAATTTCTTAATATTCATACTTGCAGCCCTAGAGAAGACTATTTTTGAAAATTGATCATCGGAATGACTGACTCTGACAGCTATCCATTTGTCTAGACATTGTGGGCGTAATGTGTGAGAGCGAGGTGTCTGAAAAATGGTATGTAGGTTGGAGAGGGTATGTCATGAGGTTTTAATATAGGTCACACTCGTATGAACATGTGCTAATACGCAATACTGCTAGTTATACATTGTACCCTTGTGCGTGCATGCATGCCGCGGTGTGCACCCTTGCACGCATGCGTGCGCCAGAAGACTTTTTGAAAAATTTTCATCGGAATGACTGGCTCTGTTGGCTAAAATGTATATGTACATGTGCGAACGCATGCGGTCCGCATGTTGTGAATTTGCGGGCGTATATTGCAGATTGCGGGCGCATGATGCGGATTTGCGGGCATATGTTGCAGATGGCACCAAGTGTATGTACATGCCTGAACACGCATACACGCCAAAATGCATGCATACATGTGCGGCCGCATGCGGGCCGCATTTGCGGATTTGCGGGCGTATGTTGCGGATTGCGGGCGCATGATGTGGATTGCGGGCATGTGTTATGGATTGCTGGCGTATGATGCGGATTTGCGGGTGTATGTTGTGGATTTGCGGGCGCATGATGCGGATTTGCGGGTGTGTGTTGTGGATGGCACCAAGTGTATGTACATGCCTGAACACGCATACATGCCAAATTGCATGCATGCATACATGTGCGGCCGCATGTGGGCTGCATTTGCGGATTTGCGGGCGTATGTTGCGGATTGCGGGCGCATGATGCGGATTGCGGGCGTATGTTGCGGATTGCGGGTGTATGATGCAGATTTGCGGTCGTATGTTGCGGATTTGCGGGTGCATTATGCGGATTTGCAGGTGTGTGTTGCGGATGGCACCAAGTGTATGTACATGCCTGAACACGCATACATGCCAAAATGCATGCATACATGTGCGGCCGCATGCAGGCCGCATTTGCGGATTTGCGGGCATATGTTGCAGATTGCGGGCGCATCATGCGGATTGTGGGCACATGTTGCGGATTTGCGGGCGCATATTGCGGATTTGCGGCCGCAGTACATATAATCCTATAAATGGTGCAAATTCAATCCCTTTTCTCATTCCAGTTTAAACATCGCAAAGTGGTTGGACGTGTAACTGCAGAGTAGTAAGGCAGTCAGATTTCTTTGAAGAAACTTGTTCCTTGCTAGATTTATCCTATAATCAATATGCCGAGACATAAATGTTTTGAATGTGGTTCAACTTTTAATAGGTCAAATGACCTGAAGCGGCATAAGATCTGATTCCATAATGCTGAAGATAGCGAAAATCTTGCTTACTAACAGCTTACAGGCAATCTCTAAATATTCTACAGTTTACTATCAGACCACTCGGCCGGCCGGCATTGCATTCATCCTCAAACTCCTCAACCTCCTCCTCCTCCCACGACCTCCGTTATCAGACCACCTCTTAAACTCTATTATTTTACATTATCATACATCATCTCTTATTATTTTTATAACGGTAGATAACCACGGAGTCGGACCGCCGCCACTACGTTCAAACATAAAATACACAACTTTTATACTTTTAAGGGTTAACTCATTCAAAATAATAGAACATTCCAGTGTTGCAGATTCTCAAATACATGTGAATATAGTCGCCATTGTTATCGAGAAAAACGTGGCATTATAGTCGCCATTGTTCTCTCGAATGCGTGTGCACCTGTTCGCCATTGTTCTCCAAATGCTAGAAAATGAAATGGAGCGTTTTGATTGGTTAAAACCACATTCCAGCGAAAAGAACAATAGCGACCAGCCCCACCCATAACTACTGGCATCGTCGTCGATGTATTTGCAGTAGTTGTTCGTCGGCCTGTTTGATCTTGTTTGTCTTGAATCATATGTAGGCCTATATAAAATCAGACACGTATGCGTGCCTGGATGCATGGCTATGTGAGACTTACTCAGTGTGCGGGCGTGCGTGCGTGTGTGTGGTGTGTGTTTGTCCATCGAGATAAGGAGTCATTCATGTACAAGTTCCAGTTAATTTTATTTTCTCTCAGGTGTTACAAAAGCATATGAAGCAATTATTTGCAAATGTGGTATTTGGAAAATATAATATTATTTGCATAAATATATTGCAAAATATTATGAAATTACTATAAAATCAGCATACCTATAAAATATAAGCAGCAGCAGTAGTATTAATCATGGTAAGGGGTGGCAGTAGCAGCGGCAGTAGCAGCAACCGCAGCAGCAGCGGTGGCTGCTGCGGCGGCGGCGGCAGAGGCAGTCCAAAATGAACAAGATGGCTGGAGATGTGCGCAGGATATCAGTAGGTGAGAGGTTGCTTTAGATCAATGAATGGTCATGCAACTACACGAAAATTTCCGGGCGACCCATTCAAACAGAAAACGTGTTTCATGAACCGATAAACGGAGAAACGCACATCACCAAAAAACTACGATCCGATTAAACCCAATATCTAAATCTGGGCGTTTTGTTAAAATCAAGTGTAGCAAATGTCAACTCGTTTCCAGCGCAATTATGTCATTAAAACCCTTAACGGTGCCGTTAAGTGTTTCTAACACGAGCGCGTGATTACGTAACTAACACTTGACACGATCGCCATTGATTAGTCGCATTCCTGCTGAACTTATGAAAATATTTAAAGGACAATTACGGGATGGGTAAAAATGGACTTTACTTGAAAGACAATTATATGACTAACATATTGGATCCTAAAAACAACGATAGATAAAATAATAGGAAGAATTATACCATCGTAATCATGGGAGTATTTTGTCTCTCGGACGCGGCCATGATCATCCCCGCTCTAACGCTATCTTTGCCGAGCACGAAGGCTGTACAGTAAATTTAGAGACCCAATATGTGCTAATTTGTAATCGTTAGGACATTGTCCAGTTTTAGTCCAGTCAATATAGGGATATACCTAGAACAAATTGCAACAGAAGCTTTTTTGGTTTTATGTAATGCTACTGGTCCTCACCTACCAGAAAATAAAAAATTCCTAAAAATTCTATCCCGGTAAAGGACTATTTCACAGAATTTAATAGGACCACTTAAAACCAATTATTAAGCTGAATATCTTACGTATCTTTGACTGGAGACCCATAAAATGTCTTAACTACATAAATAAAAGTGATAGCAAAGAACTGTTATTTCGTGATATGATCGCTATATGACATCCCGCTAACAGTAGATCCGTTACTACGTCTCTTGATGACGTCATCATGACGTCAATTATCAATCTTCCAATATTCAAGTAAATTTAATCCAAGTTTTATGATTTGTTGAATCAGTATGATCAATTTAGTAATGGTTTATTATATACAAACAGTTACATCCGTCATTTTCTCAATGGACGACAAGGTCCAACATACTCATATTATCTTTACACAAGACCAACGTCTATGTCGTCAAATTCTGCAAGATCTACAGCTTGACAACTTGGAATGTTGCTGCAGTTGGTACCCTTGCATTCACCACATGCATATGTACAATGTAGGCTATGCTTTCTGCAGCTGCATCGCAATGTCGCACATTCTCCTCGGCACTGGCATCGAATAACTTTCAGAATGCAATCAGGAGCTGGTAGCTTATCCATTGTTCTGGGAATAAATTCAGTGGTCTTGATGGTCCGCATCAATGACTGTTCTATGACAAGTCACTAGCAAGACCAGCCCAGTACCTATCAGATCTTCGCACTACAAATAGTCCGGTCATGAACTTCTGATAAATGTCTGGCCTTGTACTCTCTAGTTTTACCATGTCCTGCAGATGCAAATATACCGATTTTGTGTAATGGCAATGCCCGGCAGCAGCAAAGAAGGGCAGCAAATCTGACAGTGACTTCAAGTACAACTTAAAGTCACCCGTCCTCTGAGCTCTGAGAAAAATCTTTAGCAGATCTACCATATGCATGTACTGCACCCATAAACATCCTGTTGGACTACTTACAATCATTGACCTCTTTGATTCTAACTTCTCATTTATCCGCTCAAACACATCATCGGATATCACTGATTCAAGTCTAGAGTCATATTTGATAACAATATCAAAATGGCGTAAAGCTGATTCAATATCATCACACGTCACTACTGCATTATCTATATTTCCTTCACTCACCTCTAAGATAGGAATGCCATACGCCGTTGACAGAACCATTGCATTAAGTGCTGCATCAACCAGGAAATGTCCACGTACAGCTCTGGCATACGCTTTTCCAGTCGTTACAGCATTTTCAGCATACACCAACTCCAGTACGTCTGTTAAAACCCCGATGACTGCATGAGGTGACCAATGCAACCAAGGTAGGTCATTGTTGTGTGAAAGCCACCTAGAATCAAGATTATTTGCACTAAATCACTTCTCTCCCCTTCATGAGCCATGATTGTCTTGGCCTTCCACCAAAGTGGCTGATCGAAGGTGACAATGGGTGTTGAACCATGACGTTGGTTTTCCGAAGCAATGAAGTGCAAGGTTGAATAAATACAACTCATGTCAGTTGGATCCATATCTAGCATTTGGAGAAAGTGGATTGATGCTTTTCCCGGATGAACTCCTTTGCAAATGGCTTGCATGGTTCCAGACCAACCGGGGCGATTAGGACGCAACGGCCATGACACTTTCCACATTACGTCCAGGTGTTTCCAAATGTCAGCCACACTAACAACAGGTAGTTTATCATAAACCAAAGGTACCCTATTGCCCTTTACTGCTTTGTAGTAGTGAATAACAATTTTTGCATTATGGACATTATTACTGGCTAACTCTAGCCGTGGAATGACATGTTGCTGTGCTAACTCAGGGGTAACGGCTACGACCATGCCCATGCCATGGAAGGTACCATGTCCATCCAACGTACGCAAGTTGTGGTCAACATTATCTGCAATATATTGTCCAAAATGTCCAGACATTGGGATATCAGTCCCTGGAAAGCACGCTGCACTTTTTGAGAAATTGACCACCTCTGAATATGAAACACAAAAGCCATGACTTGCCAAGCATTCAATCAAAAACCTTGACCCAAACTGGTGATGCATTTGTACTCCAAGTCCTAATGGTATTGGTGCAATGACAACCCTCGGTCTGGTCATCTGAATCATGCACTGACCAATAGAAGCAACTTTCACATCCTTTGACTCCCCACTTAAAAGGTTTTCTAGGAGGACGCGAAGTGTCGTTGGCAGATATGCCAAATTATGTTCCAAGGATCTGATATCAGTTGCCCCTGGGTAGACATCTTTTGATGTCTGCATACATTTGATGTCATTTTTTATGAGCGCAGCTGCCGTTCTAATGATCTGATGCTTTCTTATCTCCTCGTCGTCCACCTTTGGTGCATCATGAAATGTCTGCAATATCTTTGCAGCAGTTGTTCGAAAGGTTACACCATCTGGACGACCGTTAATATTAGTTATTACTATGCTTTCCCCTACATGATTCTCAAGCTTTTGTCGCATAAATTTTACACTGTAAGGTTCAGTGCAGAATTCTGACATTTTGTTAACCAGGTCAACTACAGTTGTCTGTTCATCATCGATTTCCCTCAGATAATTGACTACCTTCAGGAAAGCGTCCTCCCTCGATGTATCTACTGGTCTGCCCAAACGTGGAACTTTGGGTTCATCTACTGGGGTTCTTCTATATCGCATGGGAATCTGTTTGCCAGTTCTAAAATTAACGCTGCACACTTGGTGGTATACAGCTTCCACCGCAAGAAGATCCCTAGCATATATGACCCGTCCTCGAACCTCTTCTGTCCAACTATCGTCTTCAGGCCTTTCATCACATGCAGAAATAATTGATTTCTGGCAATCCCATGTGCGTACCTTGAAAACATCATCATTCTCATCACACCTACTATTTGTCTCAACTGCCGTCCCACATAGAAAGCAGTGGTCCTTGAATCGGAATTCAGGTACCTGTGAGCGGAGAATGGGTGATGGGGTATTTTGCCGGTTGCTTTCTAATTTTCTTTTTCTGGCTGCTTCGATCTTAGTTCTATCAATGTGATCTCTCCTACAGGAAACATGTAATCTTTGCCCTTTTACAATAGTCATAGGTGCAATCTCACGGGTCAAACTGGCTTCATTTATTCCAGCAATAACTTTTGATGATATCACAAATGTGGGTTTGCCATTGTCAAGACTCTCCCCACAAATTGCACAGCATGCTACATTTGCTGTTTCGTCCATGACGTTGAAATGGTGAAGTAAAACAATGTAATTAATGATTAATTATCATGGGACACAATGACATACATATTTCAACAGTAATTCATATATGGTAATGGGTAAAGTGTTGTGAATTAATGTATGTGTAGGGTTTTCATATCTACATGCGCTCTGGACACCAGGTCCTTGAAAGCGCTCTATAGCGGTTCTGTGTGCATAAAGTAAACAAACACTGTTTGTTTCAGCCGATTTGATGAAGAATGACTTGATAAAGCCAAAGCTTGACAAAGAAAAGCTTGACGAAGTGAAAACTTTACAAAATGTGTGGAGAAAACAGAAATGAATACGGAAAACAAGTTTATAAAAAGTTCCGCCCGGAACGTACATTCACGGAAAATAATAGTCAGAAAGTGTTAAATGTCCCTCTGCTTGTTATAAAGGATCTGCTGAGACTAAAGAGCACATATGAGACATTCTGCGCATAAATTCCGCCGTTAGCTACAATTTAGCCATAGACTTCCTACAATCGGATGCTTCTAGCGTAATGTAAAAATACTTCAATGCCTCCTGTCTACATGTGACGTCACCATTAAGGTCTGGTGACGTAAATACACTAGCAATGAGACAGCACAACACTTTTACTAGTAGATTCAATCACTTAGCATCACATTCTACCATTTCTTACTTTTTAGAAATACATTATATGCGTCTAAAATTAATAGGAAATGTAATCCTTAGCTTGCAACAAAAATGTGGCAGCCATTTTTAATCACATTAATTAGGACCTTTCCCGGTGTGGGATTTTTAAGAATTTTTTATTTTGTGGTACTTGAAGACCAGTAGTATCAAATAAAACCAAAAAAGCTTCTGTTGCAATTTGTTCTAGGTTAACCTTATTTAAGCGTAGATTGACTGGACTATTACGCTACTAAGTTTTTCAAGTAATTCTAGTATCTGAAGTCGGTGGGATGTCGTTAACCCCTAGAACACTGATGTCTAGATTTCATAGATTCCATTCTCTCTATCCTATCAGTATGTGTTCATTTTGGTAACGATGGTGCTGTAAGTCATTGCTGTGCACAGCAGCAACACGTTTCAGCAACATTTTTTTCAAATGTACCACGGCACTATCTCTGTAAGTAGGCCATTATGCACTTTACACCAAGCGATAAGGTTTAAATGAAGTGGCACACTTGACACGCGCGTATTGTCAAATTACTCAGTCGACTCAAGATACCGTAATCTGGCATGCGGGGTGCGGACTGCGGAACGCGGAACGGAAAGCGCCTCTGCGGAATTCGTGTAAAATATCACGTGTGCCATTTACCTGCACAAGGTATCATTGCGTTATTTTACGAGGGACATTGCGCCAGTTAAGTTGATTATCAAATTTCTTTCAAAAGCGACAACACATTTTTTACGCTTTGATATGTATCTTTCCACTGAGACCATTAGTGTTTTTGTACGGATGCGAGAAATGTCGGCACCTAGATCTTGGAATCACTGGAATCACTTCAGCGGGTCCGTTGCTATTATCATTTACGTATACTTCCTTAAAATATATACACGCATCTATAGGCATTGCGCCTCAATTAATACCTAGTGGTGGTGCGGGGATGTTCAAAATAACATGATTGTTCGATTTGCTTGGCGGCCATCTTGGATGAATAATTTCCCCCAAAAGTACTTCTTCTGAACCTCTGAATTGTCCGGCAATTTGGTAAATATAACTAGCAACTGAGGGGCATTCAACAAGTTTGTATTATTATTATTATTATTATTATTATTATTATTATTATTATTATTATTATTATTATTATTATTATTATCCAATTTTTCGAAATAACTTCCCTTAAGCAACCGATAAAGCGTGCAGTTTCAGTCAGCCCTCGATCCTCTTGTTTGTATTATTTTACACTCGTACCGCAACAAAGCTGTATCGTCAGCCCAGCGGTCGGTCGTTAGTTGCAACATGTCTGCCGGTCTGCCAGGCCATCAAGCACGTCCTCCCGCCCACCTGCGTACCCGCTCACCCAGCCTGCCAGACACTTACCGACCACCCACCCCACCACCACACACACCGCCACATTGGCCGCCCAGCTACCCACCCGCCCACCTGCTGTCTGCCCGTCCGCCAGCGCGCCGTCCAGACTGCCAGCCCACCCACCCATCACCCCGTCAAGCCGCAATGCATTTTTGGCTGGGCCTATAATTAGAAGTGCTTAAGATGGTAATAATAGCTAAGTGATATAGGCCTTCTACGTATAGATACGAAGCCCCGTAAGTTTGGTGACCATAACTTCAATAATATAGCGTCTATAGACTTTCAAAAATGAAAACTATTACTGCCTACACAAACGCTGGACTGGTTTTATATAAAACACAAACGTTTGAAGAAAATCAAAAATGTTGTGCTGGAGACCCGTGCTTCATTTACCATGTAATGACCTCATAACACATAAGCACATAATGCATATCATTTACACTATCGATGTCACAGTACAGAGATCGCGCGGCGCCATAATAGAAAATATGTGTTTTTTGGAACCTGGCGTTTTTCGTTGTTTAAAAATGGTTACGTTATTTATAAATACTCGTATAAATAATTTTAGAAACGTGGTTTAAACCCAAATGCACCTCTTTTTAGTAGATTTCTGTTTTTGCCTTATATGCATAATCCCTTCTTAACCTTTGGTAATTAAAGATTTCCTCCTAATTGACTGTTATAGATATATTCCCCACACCAAATTTTCTTTGTAAAACTGGTGTAGAAGATAAGTCATATTTCCGGCCATTATGCCCTTATTTTGTTTTCAAAGAGAATACTTAACGAAACAATTACATGGTTTATCTCCATGTACATCCGACCTGCTTTGCAACGGAAACATAGTTCTGTCAGACATGTCTTTAACCCCAATGCATCTCTGTTTTATCGTAGATTTATGTGTTTGCTATATAGGCATACTCCCTTAACATTTGGTAATTAAAGGAAAGGAACGGGGAATTAACAAACTTATGCTCTTGAATGATAGATTTAGATAATAATCAACCTATAGCCACCAGTAAAAACAGAAATAAATCGGAATAATTTGAAAAAGCAAATAAATACAATTTATGTCACTCTGACACTTGGAACCAATTAGTGACGCATGTGGTGCTGTGCGCTCTGGTGTACGCCGAGTTAATAAATAATAAACAATAAATAATAATAATAATAATAAAATAATAATAATAATAATAATAATAATAATAATAATAATAATAAATAAGTCGGTCCTATAATCTCAGTTATATTCACGTTAAACTGATTAGCCACTACTTTCTACAGGCAAAATACGGTCTAATATTAAAACAATTTGACTGAAAGCCCTTATTTTCAGAGACAGGCTCTGCATTCAGTTACACGAATTTCTAAATATCCAGTAGGCATGATGTTGAGACCTTGGAAACCAGCAGTGTATTTTGAAATCATTTTGACCGAAACTCGTTGCTACCAACAGAAACCGACTACGTCACTAATTGGTTCCAAGTTAAACACTCCTAGATTTAATAAATGGTTTTTCCCTCAAATAATCCCGATTCATTTCCATTTTTTTCTTCATGCTACTGGCAGATTATAGTTTAATGGATGAATCCACTCTAGATAGGCTCCACTCATACTATGCCCGTGTTGGGATCGATCGAGCCCTGAACATTCCTCGAACCTCAATTTCCAGAAGAATGTGTAGGGGAGCTGTTGAAAGTTTTAAAGCTGCTTTGACTGGGTGCAGCTGCTGTTGCATATGGCAGCAACGATGCCCAGTCGACTTAGTTTCGAAGTATTCAACAGAATGGTTATTTAGTAGTAAAGACATGCAATTCGTACAACTAAAAGCGTTCACGACGGACTTAGATATGCCATGCAATAGTATTTTGATTGTGACGTCAGCCTACCTGTGACGTAATTTCTTATGACGTCATATGCTTGAGTGCCAGATCGGATTCCTCTATTAACTTTGTGTTCCCTTGCAGGAGTCAATAAATTGCAAGACAACTACAAGCGCGTGAATGCGGATGAAAATAATGATGCAGTGCAGCTCGGGAATGGAGACTTAACGTGCTTCCAAACAGTACAATTTCGAATACAATGTCGGAAATATTATGTTGACTATTTCGGGCCTAGTTTCACCTTTGTTTGGAAATAAAATAAAATAAGATAAAAAAATAAAATTAAAAAAATAAAAATAAAATAAAAATAATAAATTAAGCACCAAAAAGCAATCTTCTGCTATAGACAGGTTTATATGGCGCTGTTTTCAATCTGTCAACCAGAAACTTATATTGAGACTCAATAGCCAGATGTAAGCCTAATCGTTTAATGGATGAAATTGCGCTATACAATCTCATTTCTCTCATCATAGAAATGATAATTTGCAGACTAAGATAACATTACTTTGGAAAAATTAGCACTGGAATGACTGCCTTAGTATATCAAGCCAGTCATATCAGTGGTAAATTTTCAAAAGTCTCTTCCCATGGTCAGTAAATGGACATTTCTCAAGACCATTGAATAGGATGGTTTGTACCAGCGTAGGCATCAAAGGGTTATCGGCGTTACAATCGAAACTTAAAAATGTATAGAAAACGAATCCCATTTCGATATTGCATTCAGCGCGTTTTCTATCAATTTCTTATGACCACATATCTCCTGTACAACAGCTGTCCTTTTGAAATAATGCCACGCTCATGTTTAAGCCCACATAACCATAAGTATGTACATACATGCACACACACACACACACACACACACACACACACACACACACACACACACACACACACACACACACACACACACACACACACACAACACACACACACACACACACACACACACACACACACACACACACACACACACACACACACACACACACACACACACACACACACACACACACACACACACACACACACACACACACACACACACACACACACACACACACACCACACACACACACACACACACACACACACACTACACACACTCACACACACACACACACACACACACACACACACACACACACACACACACACACACACACACACACACAACACACACACACACACACACACACACACACACACACACACACACACACACACACACACATGCAATACTATCTCCCTCTCCCCCCTCCCTCCCTTCCTACCCTTCATCTCTCTTTCTCTCGCCCATCTTTCCCTCCCCCCTCCTCCGCCCCCACCCCCGCCCACACCACCCCTCCCACTTCCTGTCCTCCCTCCCCCCTCCTCCCTCCATCCCTCTCTCTCTCTCCCTCTCTCTCCCTCTCTCTCTCTCTCTCTCTCTCTCCTCTCGCTCTCTCTCTCCGTCTTACCGTCCCTCCATCCCTCCCTCCCTCCATCGCTCCCCTCCCTCCCTCCCTCCCTCTCTCTCCCCGCTCTCTCTCTCTCGCTCTCTCCTCTCTCCCTCTCCCCTCTCTCTCCCCCCTCTCTCTCCCTCTCTCTCCGTCTCTCTCTCTCTCTCCCTCTCTCCCCCCTCACTCTCTCCATCTTTCCCCGTCTCTCTCTCCCTCCCTCCCTCCCTCCCTCTCTCTCTCTCTTCTCTTTCCCCCCCTCCCTCCATCCCTCCCTCCAACGGCTCCCTCCATCCATCCCTCCCCCCCTCTCGCCGTCCATCCATCCATCCCTCCCTCCCTCCCTCTCTCTCTCTCTCTCTCTCCCCTCTCGCTCTCTCCTCTCTCTCTCCCTCCCTCCCTCTCTCTCGCTCTCTCTCTTCTCTCCTCTCTCTCTCTCTCTTTTCTCTCTCTCTCTCTCTCTCGCTCTTTCTCGCTCTCCCTCTCTCTCTCTCCCTCTCTCTCTTTCCTTCCCTCCCTCCCTCCCTCCCACCCTCCCTCCCTATCTCTCTCCTTCGTTCCCCTCCCTCCCTCGCGCTCTCTCCCCTCTCTCTCTCCCTCTCCCTCTCTCTCTCCCGCCTCTCTCTCTCCCTCTCTCGCTCTCTCCCCCCCCCCCTCTCTCTCTCCCTCTCTCCCCCCTCTCTCCTCCCTCCCCTCTCTCTCTCGCTCGCTCTCCCCCCCCCCTTCTCTCTCTCTCCCTCCCCCTCTCTCTCTCCATCCCTCCCTCTCCTCCCACCACCCCTCCCTCCCTCCCTCCCTCCCTCTCTCTTTCTCTCTCTCTTCCCTCTCGCTCTCTCCTCTCTCTCTCCCTCCCTCCCCCTCTCTCTCTCTCTCTCCTCTCTCTCTCTCTCTCTCTCTCTCTCCTCTCTCTCTCTTCTCTCCTCTCTCCTCTCTCTCTCTTTTCTCTCTCTCTCTCTCTCTCGCTCTCCTCTCTCTCTCTCTCTCCCTCTCTCTCTTTCCTTCCCTCCCTCCCTCCCTCCCACCCTCCCTCCTTATCTCTCTCCTTCGTTCCCTCCCTCCCTCGCTCTCTCCCCTCTCTCTCTCCCTCTCCTCTCTCTCTCTCCGCCTCTCTCTCTCTTTCTCTCCCTCTCTCGCTCTCTCCCCCCCTCTCTCTCTCCCTCTCTCCCCCCCTCTCTCCCTCCCTCCCCTCTCTCTCTCTCGCTCGCTCTCCCCCCCCCCCTTCTCTCTCTCTCCCTCCCCCTCTCTCTCTCCATCCCTCCCTCTCCTCCCACCACCCCTCCCTCCCTCTCTCCCCACCCTCCTCCCCGAAACTTGATTTCCGCCCAATCGCCTTCAGGCTCTCCCGGCGTATGAGCCACTTAGGTATCGTACTCGCTAGACTCAGGCCTATAGAATAATAGTGTCAACCAGAGGCAGGTTGGTTGTACACAAAGATGATCTATTATACACATAGCAGTGCTATTTGTATAATAGATCATCTTTGTGTACAACCAACCTGCCTCTGGTTGACACTATTATTCTATATATATATATATATATATATATATATATATATATATATATATATATATATATATATATATATATATATATATATGCATCGTCCTGCCACGGCCCTTATGGGCAGATATATATCGCCCTGCCTTGCGACAGCGTTTACGGGCAGATACATCTGTGAGTATATATCGTCTTCTAACAGCGCTTACGGGCAGATGCTTTATATATAAGGCAATCTGCCTACAACGTTAAAGGTGAAAGAACAGCAAAGGTCAACTTCCCGCAATTCAGAGAAAAAGAGTAACTTGCTTAAAAAATGCTATATATGAAAATTAAAGCGATACATAGGTAGAGGAGATCAACAGCAACTTATGTATATAACTTTTTATTTTCTCAATTTATTAGAAAGGCGACGTCCCACAAGGGTGGTCGGAGGACAACTGCCTACAAGTCATGGAATATCGGTATATATATATATACATCGATTCCAACACGCAAAAAGGGGTGGAGCTTAGCTAGAAATAAGCGTGGCATACCTAGAAATGGATCTCTCTATTGAAATTGTCATGAGCAAATTGAGCATTACATGGCTAATACCACTTGGTAATGCGTGGCCCACACAATATGGACCACTTGTATTAATAGACCACCCACATTTATAGGTCACATATTTTAACGAGGCCAATCATAGATTGTTGCCCTGAATACAATGTACTCGTCCTCTGACGGAGGGAGGAAAATTAATACCACTTGCTAATGGACATTTTCATGTTGTCTATCGATCATATTACGTCATATGATGTCATAATCAACGACGTGACGCATAGGATGACGTCATAATCATGACGTCATGACTGACTCAATTTAGTCCGTCTTAAATGCTTAATAGTCCGACGCATTGTACGAATTGTATGTCTTTGCTATTTACAAAACATGCTGGTGAATATTTGAAACTAATTTGACTGGGCGATGTTACTGCCACAAGCAGCAACAGCACCAAGTCAAATTGGTTTCAAAATAGTCAACACCTTACCTGTATAGTTTTCTGGAAATTGATAGTCAAGAAGCTCAGAGATCCATCGATATCAACACGATACAATGAAAGTTGACATTAGTTTAGCAGAACTGAAGACGTCTATCCGCCAATTGAAGAAGAAGAAATCTCTCGGGCCAGATGGCATTACGAATGAAATGATCCAACATCTTGGTAATGCATCTCTCCGCAAGTTGCTAGATATCTTTAATCTCAGTTGGACCAATGGAGAGATTCCTCCGTGCTGGAAGGAAGCCAGAATGACTCCTATTCTGAAAAAAGGGAAGAACAGGACGAAAGTGCTGAGCTACCGTCCTATCAGTCTTACACGCTGCATATGCAAGACCATGGAGCGCATCGTCAACCAGCGGTTGCAGTGGTACCTGGAGTCGGAGAACACTATAGTTTCAGAGCAGGCTGGCTTCAGAAGATACAGGAGCACAGAAGATCAAAACAACACATCTTGCACAGGTCATAGAGGACACTTTTCAAGCCAAGAAGGTGATGCTAGCTGCCTTTATTGATCTACAGAAGGCATCTGACAAGGTGTGGAAGGATGGCCTCCTCGTGAAGCTCCGGCGCACAGGCGTCGGTGGCAACATGTTCCGATGGACCAAGTCATACCTACACAATCGCAGAGCTAGGGTGCTGGTGGATGGACAATCTGGACAGAATGTATTGCTGAGACAAGGGGTACCACAAGGCGGAGTATTATCACCAACTCTGTTCATACTCTTCATTAATGAAATTGTAGCAGAGCTACCCAATGGGATCCAAGCAGCCCTCTATGCAGATGACCTCGTACTCTGGTGCACCGAGGAGTACACAATGACTGCCACGTACAGAATGCGGCTCGCCTTGGACAGAATTACAGCTCTGGGCCAATCGCTGGTGTATTACCATCAACAAGAAAAATCATCAGCCATGCTATTCTCACTGTCCACCAAACCAAGGTTGGCAATCTGACACTGGGCGGTACTCCACTCGAGTACGAGGACAAGCAGACATACCAGGGAGTCACCTATGACAGAAGATTAACATGGAAGAGCACATCCAGAACGCAGAGGCAAAGGCCAGCAGAAGCTAAACATCATGGGGAAGCTGGCAGGAACAAAGTGGGGTGCCAATGAAAGGATCCTCAAGACCATCTACCTAGGTGTCGTACGACCACACCTTGAGTATGGATCCAGCTCATGGATGACAGCAGCTAAATCTCATCAACAGAACCCTCGACAGAGTACAAAACCAGGGACTGCGCATCATCACTGGTGGAATGAGATCAACATCAATAGAAAAAATGGAGCAGACAGCAGCATCCCCCCACTTAGTAAAGGAAGGGAATGCAAAGCACTGATCCAAGCTGCATAGTTCAAATAGCTCAACAACCACCCGATGAAGATCAGGTATTCATAGCTGTCATCAGGAAGACTTAAAAGATCAAGTTTTGTGAAAGAGACAAAAGCACTTCAAAGGAACACCAAGAAATGTTGCCAGCACAAATAGAAGACCCAAACCACACCCTTGATCCTCCACCCTGGGAAAATAACTAGAGAGCATAGCTATTCGCACCACAGTACCTCATCTCACAACCAAAGATGAACACAGTGAAGTGAGCAAGAAGGCCCTGACCCTATCCATGCTGGAAGAAATGTACCTTCAGGAGACATGGATAAGGATCTACACAGATGGATCAGCCAAAGATGCAATTAGGAGCGGAGGTGCCGGACTGCACATACAGTATCCAAACGGACAACATGAGTCAGCTGCAATACCGACAGGCAAACACTGCACAAACTACAGAGCTGAGGTCGAAGCACTGGTCCATGCAGCTAATACCATCAGCAGAACAGCAGACCCTATTGCACAGATTGTCTTTTTATCTGATGCCCGCTCCGTCCTTGAGGCTATCACCAAAGGTAAGCTGCCACAACTTGAAGAAGCACTACAAACCATCAAATGCTTTCGGATAGCATTGCAGTGGATCCCCTCACACTGTGGAGTCCAAGGAAATAAGGAAGCAGACAAGATGGCAAAGGTGGGTGCAGAAGAGAATCAGACAGAAAACATGGTTACGCATACGGAAGATGAAGACTATCATCAAGTCACACTATAGAACACCTCAATCAGAAGATGCCTACCATCATCTCTCGAGGCCAGAGCAAGTGACCATTTTTCGTCTCAGAACTGGACATAACACACTAAACCAACACATGTACAGGCGGTTCCACCTACAACATCGCCCGCTTGTCCTTGTGGAGAATCGGAACAGACCACAGAGTACACACTTCAATGTTGCAGTACGTATCAGCTGCTGAGAGAAGAGATCTGGCCTTTGTCAACCTCTTTTCTTGAAAAGCTGTATGGGCCTGTGGAAGAACTGCAGAAAACCACAGATTTCATCTTGAGAACGGCTCTCCAAGTGTGATACCAGCGATCGAAAAGAAGAAGAGGAAGATGAATGCTTCCTCCCAAATATAATTGAAATCGGCCCAGTGGTTCTTGAGAAGAAGTCGTTTAAAAAGAATTCCACATTGCTTTACTATGGGCCCATTGCTTTACTATGGGAGCCTATGGCGGGAAAACAAACGAAAATGGCAGCCAAACCATTTATCCGACAGTCTTGAAAGTGGCATATTTGAACTCGCCACACTGATAAGCATATATAAAGCAATTTCGCCATCAAAATACATCAAATACAAAAAAGCCAATATGACCAAGAAAACATCGTCGTGTCGT